>SGJC01000172.1:0-20468 GCA_009887335.1 Henneguya salminicola | reverse complement strand
TTAAAACAATATTTGCGCAATTGACTTTTGCCGAATTATCATTGCGGAATATTCGCTGCCCGCTAAAAGTAGTATTTATCAAGAGGCATATATAACTGACTGTTTCTTGTTTAATACTCCGTGAAAAGATGGGCCTAGTGTTCAACCTTTGTTCTCGTTCATTCTTGTTGACTCAACAAGCTATTTGAGTTGTAGTCTGGGACATAAGTCTCAACACTATCAGCTTTCAAATTTTAATAGTTTTTCCTTGATAAAATAGATAAAAGATCCAATTATAGAAAATGAAAAATAAGATACAATATATTCCGAATTGAGAGTTCTTTTGGCTATTTAAAATATTTTAGACAAACTTTATAGTTTATCAGCAATTTTAGAATAAAAATCATCCATTTTTTCAATATCGGACAAAAATTGAACAAAAGATAGGATATTTTCTATGATTGCAAAATAATGTAGAAAATAAAGAAAAGGTTAGGAAATTATCCCCGTCTAAGAAACACAGAGAACAGTTTAGGAATACAAACAATTTTCAAGCTCTAAATATAATAAAGAAATGGAAAAAAAATTTATAACATCTTTACTGTGTAAAAAAATAGACGAACCAAACAAATATTAAGGCGACTGTGGTACTAGGCACTATGGACAGCGAAAACTCAAAAAAATTAAAAAATAAACAAGGTACATTTATTTGTAAAATCCTGTTTATTTTTATGTTATATTATTTTTAAATTTAGTTGGAGGGCATTTTTTTTAAGGTATAATAAAATATAAAATCAATCAGAAGAACAGAGTCTTGGAATGCTCATTAAATGTGCCAACAATTAGGCCGGAAATAAAGGGATATTGAGATGTAACTAATCGCATATCCCGTTGGACGGTATATCAGCTGACCAGGTTGCACAGACTAGTGTTCCCCAATTATAAATTAACTGAATTGTACTTTTGCAAAGGTAGGCTCGAACTATTTATGGATAAGTATTTTAATTGCAATTTACATTTAGAATTTTAAAATGATAATATAATTTCAAATGTTCTCTGCTTATTTTCTCGACCGTGGGCAACCATAGTAAAAGGAAAATCAGAAAAATTGCTGAAGAGTTAAGTTTGAAAATACTACAAATACTAAGAAAAACAATAAAGATTTATCACTATTATGAACTCGGCAAAATATTTTTTTAATTATTTTAGAGGAATTGTCAATAAAATCTCAAATATTATCTTTTAATTTTTCATTGATTTGTGTTTTTATGTTATTTGCATCTATAAATAATGATTGCATATAAAATAAGAAATCCTTAATGCTCGTGAAATTTTACTTTACTAGTTTTTAATTCAAACTAGTAAAATATAACGGCCACAGTGTCTTTAAAAAAATCTTTATGCCCTCGCGTTGAACGTAATTTTAATTATAATTATTTTATTCGATTTAAAATATTAAATCAAAAAAAAAGGGTGAAGTGTATTTTTGGTAATCTTTTATGCACCTCTGCCAATTTATTATTCGTTGAGTATTTCACCTTAACATATTTTAAATAAATATTAGCATAATTAAATTTATAAAATAAATAATCAACGGGGAAGATTAATATTATTTATATGTAAGGTAATCTAAATTTAAAATAGAATTACTTAAATTAATATCGACTGCTCCTCCATTTGCACCTAGCAAAACTATTATGCATATGGGGCGGCTGAATAAGTCTAACGCGTTAAATTTACTTTTCAAACGAGAGTGTGGACTAGACGGTAGAGTATTGAGCCGCTGCTAAGCCAATCTAACAATAACAGTCACATGTTCTTGTATTATTACATTTTATTCACGTACTATCCTAGTTATAAAGATTTTAGGCCTTTTTTTTCAAAACCTAAAAAAGCTAATGTAATTCAGATTACTTTTGAGTTTTTTTAACTTTAAATTGACTTTGTATCGAGCGATAGCGTAGTTGAAGTAAGCTCGCATTTGTAAGTAATCTGTCAGTTAATTCCCAGTGGAGCCGATATTTAAAGATAGTATTAATAAGAAGGTTTCGGAAGAATGTTCTGAGGAGTTGGTTTGATGTTTTGGGTGAAAATAAATTATGCGAAGAGTAGGAAGGAAAAATTTTAAATTGAGTACCGTTATGGTAGCTGTCAATGCGGTAAAAAATAGCCACATTAAATTCACTCGTGTCCCCATTTCATAATCGAATGAATAATTAATTAAGGTAAAATAGGTGAAAACCTATTTGAGTACTCAGAATAAATGCTTTGAAGCGCTTTTGTACGTAATAATAGTGTCCTTTCCTATTTTATCCTTCACACTTTATGTTATAAACTCGAGCAATTATCTTTTAGAAGTTGATGCTTTTAAATTCCCTCATAAACTTACAGGCTTTAACCCGATAATTATTTTATTAAAAAACATGCGAAAAATTATTCTTAATAAAAGAAACTAGACGATTTTTATTATATTTTGACGCTAAAAGATATAATTTTCTAATCCTTTTATAATATACGGTCCTGTTTAATAAATGCATGAGCCAAATATGTAAATTACAAGTTATAGTATCAAGTTTATCACGGACTAAACTAATCTCTAGCCAGCACTACAAGTCGCTTTAATTTTGTTAGCAAGAACGATGTTAAAATATATAGATTGTTGTTCATCGATGATACAATCCTGATAGTAGCCGCCTGAATCAACACCTCAACATATTGCTCATTCCTCAATATGAATAATAGATGGTGACATATTTTTTTCACAATTTTTTCTTCCTACCTTTTTATATTTCTTCTATTGGCCTACTTGTGAATATTTTTCCTTCTTCCTAGGTGTTTAAGAGAAATTGCTATGTGCGGAAACAAGTTCTATTTATGTGATTCTGTAAATAAATAAAAATAAAGGGATAAAATATAAAAGATTAGATACTGCAACATTAATGATACGATTTTTTATTTTTATTGGAAATTAAACTATTTTATGGAGCATATAAAATTATGTATTTATTTTCTTGTAGATCGATTTGAAAACGATAAGACTCGAGATGAACCTCTCTCTTCTTCCTCTATATCCTCTACAATTCATAAATATATGTTTCATGATATTTGAACAAGGATCTACTGTAGATTGGCATGCAAAGTATTGTCTACTAGGGATCCAATCAGGCTCCATTAATTCTACCGTTATTTTTTAAAAAGTAGTGGGTAAAAGGTGTATTAAATTATTTTTCCCCTCTTAGCTATACTTTCAACTTACGCTCAATTTTTGTTGTAGGAAACAATTATGAGACATTCCTTCTAACAAAAAATTCAAATATCTAACATGATGCAGGTTTTATTGCGAAAAAAAATTAGGCACGGATGAAGCTACCGAGCCTGCTTGAGCATATACAGTGCCAATTAATCTTTGTATCAATATGAATTTAAAACAAATCTGATGACCGAAAAAAATAGTAAAAACAGAACTGTTTAAAAACGAACAATATTTTGTTCTTTTTGACATTTATACAAAGAAAATAAGTATGCTCAATTCTAATCCGGATTACACATTGAATAAATAGGAACACATAAAAAATATTCTTTAATATCTATATTCATAATTTTATTTATTTAATAGTTTATAAGTAGAAAATTCAAATTTACCATTGCAGATATACATAGAAGCCATTAATTAAAATCCCGGAAAATTAGGCATGCGCAATGAAGACTTTAATCTTAAAAATTCCATCGTGATTAAAAAAATATATCAATAATTTATAAGAATTTAGTAAGATAAAAATTTTTTCCCAATATTCCAAATTAGATGGATTATGGCAAACCGCTTTGAATACTTTGGATGCCTGATGAAGGCTTTAGCCGGTAAAATATTTAGTAATAAGTATGTTTAGTTACCTAAGCGACAGTGTTGATGTTAATATATATGCGTTCATAAATTTCATCCCACGCGTAAACTGGGTGAATTTTATCATTATTGTATTGTTACAATATTTGTTATTATGCCGAATTCGTATCTTCCCATTCCAAAGACATCCACTTTTTATTTATAAGATTTATGAAAAAAATTTTCGTATAATAATTATTTTATTAAGTAGAATATTGTGTTTAAGAGGGCAGATATGCTTTGGCCATTTTTTTCGTCTATTTGATTTAATTTGACGGGAAAAAATATACTTTTAATTAACATTTATTTTAATAATACTAAAAATATGAGAATTTTTAAAATGCAATGCTAATCCAATTGCGGATTTAAATATATCTAAAAATATTCCTTTTCTGTTGCATTAATTGCTATCGCGCATGCGGGCATTAAAATTCTACAATGATTTCCAATTATCTTGAACTAACTAATGAAATTCAATATTCATACACCATAGAAGTAGTTTTAAATTTTATAAATAAGGATATTCTTGATTATGCCTCTGAATTTTCTTCTCATTGGAAAATTAAAGTTTATATATATTTTTCTGAAAGATATCCAATGTATAAAAAACAATTAATAGCGTTAATATATACATATTTTATTTCAGTGAAGCTGTTAAAATCGCTGAAACTGAGCAAATTTTTAAAATTTACGACAAACTAATAAATTATTATTTGGATGAGTTTCAATTTTCTTAATTATTTTAGAAAAAAAGAGACTGAAAATTATCGTTTAAATATCGAACAATATAAAATAAATTACGAAACAAAAGTAGAGTAAAAATTAAAAATAGCTTTTTGCGGAAGAAGAAGCCGTACGAACGGCAAGAATAATCGGTGTACCCGAAAATCTAAGGTATAATTTTTTCCCAAAAACATAGACGATACTTATACGACATGGCGATGATTTGCGAAGCCGCTGGCGATTATGAGTTACATTTTTAATTCCATCATATAGAGAATGCGCGAAAATTCTCGATGAAGCCATTCGAATCTCTAAACCCAATCTAAGACCTCATGCTATTTTTATAAAATTGTGCCAAGTTTTCTTTCTCTATTACTTCCATAGATTTATTTGCTGACAAACAACAAAGATGCTTTAACGGATCTTTTAATGTTTTGCAAAGTAAGTCTCATTTATTAATATTTAAGGAAGAAAAATGGAAAAACGATAAAATGAGAATTCAGCAAACCGAGCGCTGTATTATATATTGTATCAACCATATTTTTAACACAAGTTTTACATTCGCTGTCAAGTAAAAAATGCACCAATTGTATTTTTAAATTTTTGACCCAATTTGACCCACTGATTACTTCTCAGTTTATTTTCGTATTTTCCATTGCGTTTATCAATAGATAATTTCACCATCTGAAATTTGTAAACTTGTAATGATAATCCTCTTCTCCTCGTTTAACATAAGGGATATAATTCGATGTTATCAACTTTTAAATAATGTCCCATTAAAAACTGATGTACCGATCAACCCTTTAACTAAAAATAGGAAAAATATGATATTACGTCCATGGTAATATCTTTGAAAGATGGAAATTTTGACAATTTTATGAGTTATTTTAACAAAATAATCGTAATATTTTTTTATAAAATTAGCCTCATATATATAATGATATTTTTATCAACAAAAAAGCCGATCTGATCATTGATGCTGTGATTTCAAATATGGTCAGGAACGTAAGTTTATCGCTTCATAAGGACAGTGCATGCGCCCCTTTTCATCAATTTACTACGAACCTTTGTTGGAAATATTTCACTTACCCCTTGAAACAATTCAGCATATCATTAAATCTAATGACTGCTCTGTAAAATATACTTTGGATACTATATCAAAAGTAAAATACTAATCATAATATATCAAGACATTTATAAGATCTGGTAGTAATCAGAGTCTAATGGCTTATCCTTCTACTGATATGGATCAAGAATTAGATATAAGTCCTGCTAAACGCAAACGTGTCTAGTTTAACTCCTTTTATGAATAACTTTCAATTTTTGTTTAAATTAAATTTTCAGCAATTATTAACCAGCTACTTCCTGTCTTTAAAATAGAACTCAAGCGGGCACATACAATATTGAGCTACTTTAATACTATTTGAGTCTTGTGCATATAATTTTGATATAGTCCTAAATTATCTTTAACTTGCAGGTGATTTATCTTTGAGGATGCGCAAACGCGATTCAATTTAATATTTTCCATCCCTTTAAAATATGGTAAATCATGAATTCAACAAATTAAATATGAGGTGACTCATTAAAGTAGGCTCAATTGCTTCGTCAATTCTTCAAACAATGAAAAAATGCATTCAAATATTTATATCAATTTTGTTATAATTAACTGATAAAATTATAATTTGCACTTACAAAATAAATATTTTTAGTTTCTCTCCATATTTTGTATTTTATTTTATTCAAATTATTCTTTTCGCGCAGATTATTTAAATTCAATTTTTTTATCGAATTCCAGTTTAATTGGTATTTTTATTTTTTGAAGTCTGTAATTGAAATATTAATAAATGCGGAATTTTAGAATTAATGAAATAAATAGTATTTTTTACAAGTTATTCCTCTTCTGGTGTTACAAAAAAAACCACGTAACATTTTAAAATAAGAGATTCGATCATGCAAAAATACTTAGAAAAAAAAAGAGATCCACATTCAAAAAAAAAAATTCTATGCAAAAAAAAATTGTTTGTTAGAAATATAGGAGCCTGCTTATTAAATATCCAAAAGTATTTTTTGTTGTTGGATGTAACAACTCTTGCCAGCAGTTAAGCGATTAATAGAGAATATGGCGTTACACATTAAGTAGTTATCGTCATCTTTTCAAATGCTAAATCTACCTCTTCCAACTTTTTTTTGGGGGGGGGGAAGGTATCTCTCAATAATAACTAGATGATTAAAAAGAACACTTTACTTTTGTCAACCATTTTTTTTATTGAGTAATTTTTTTAATATAAATTAAAAACATAAAAGGAACAAAACTGACTGCGATGGCATCTACTGTTAACAGGCAGTGCTGTATCGGCTAAAAATAGTCCCGCCAAGCTCTGAGTTATGCCCCTTTGATACCATTCAAAGTTTAGTAATTCGGAGACAAAATAATGAGGCGAGTTCATATTAATTTAAATAAACTTACAATATAAAACATAAAAATTTCTACATAAAATTATGATTCATAGCTTCAATACCAATGAAAGCTTTGGAATAGTAAAAGAATTTTTTTATATACCATTGTTGTAAGAGCACTAATAAAAGCACTACGCGAGCGATAAAAAAACAACAAATAAAAATATTGGTTAAGTTATTATTGTAGGAAATATAAAGATACTAATGCATAGTTATTTTTATATTTTTTAAATGTTTATTAAAATTTTTACATATATATAAACAATTTAAATGGCATTTAATCAAATAATTAAAAACAGGATTTAATCGAAAAATTATTTTGTCCTTAATCATAAGAAATGTATTTAAAGTAATTTTTTCATTCAAATATAAGAATAAGAGTTTTTGACGTAAAGTTAATAACTAGAGAATTTTTAAATATTCTTCATGTATTTAAATGTTTGGATAAGATCTCTGTCTTATTATACATTCATTGGCAACTTTAGAGGGAATTTTCTTTTTATTTTTTATCATGTGTATTGTCTTACTACTAAATTAAGTCAACACTCCTGTAGCATACCTTGCATTTTCGTGTGATCTAATTCTGTATTTCAATTATTTATGTCGTCAAAGCCCGTTTTGTCAATGCATTTTCTTGATTTGAAAATCTGTACGATCCCAAAAAACTCTTACGATACAGTTTTATTAGATTCATGTTTAGCCTTCCTGCATTTATTAATTTTCGAGTAACATAAAAGGAAAATAGGTAGGATACCTTTTCTGGGTAAATTTATATAAATATACTATTTTATTATAAGGGTCTAATTCACGAAACTAAAATATACACAACAATAATAATTAATAAATTATTTTCTTGAACTTATAAAGGTATAAAAAAACACTCATGTTTTCGGATATACTTTACTATCAGTTTGAAGATTTATGTGATTCTAATTTTGGTTTTCTTTTTCATCAATATGTTTAGAGTTATCTACACTCACAACGAAATCAATTAATAAAGATTTCTTTACGGTTTCTATTTCTTCTACACGTTTATCATTTTTTTGAGTCTTGTTAATCAATTAAGAGTTTTACGTCGTTTATTCTTTTTTACAAATACCGTAAAATCTCGATTATAAGACGCACCTTTTTTCGTCATTTAGGTGGCAAAAAATTAAGGTGCGTCTTATACATAGATAGATTTAGTAATTTTTTTACGTTTGATATTTCTCTAGGTGTTGACAATGCCCCTTTCAGCCCTGTGGGTACTACATGTATTAAAACGTTATTTTCAAGATCTACACGTCTCCCATGAAGAAAACGCGAATTATTTTTATTTACCTCGTATTTTACCCCGCCCTGGATTTTTCACATGGATTCTATTGACAAATAAAGGTTAGGGTTTGTCTTGGGTTTGTTTTTGGGCGAAGTTTATTGTTGAAGTGTTAGAGTTAAATAGTAGGGTTGTATTTTAGATTTAGAAATATATCCGGTGGTAATAAAAAAGCATGACTGAAGAAAAATATATAAAACGTTGCACTCAAGTCTCCATAGACAGTTTCTATTTCATTGGCAATTAATTTGAGCAATATTCCAACAAAATATTTGGGTTTAAAACATTATTTATCAATGCAACAACTTTTTAATAAATATTTTTATAATTCAATCGAGTTAAATTTTGGGGTGCGTATTATACACGAATTTATATTTTTCTCGGCAAGGACTAGGAATTTTTGGGCGTGTGTCTTATAGTCTAGATTTTACGGTAAATGAAACTGCAATAAAAATTTTATTGTAACAGTTCTCCTCGAACCAATGTCTTTGTGCTACTGTTTATCCTGAAAGTAAAAGGCCGATGAAGTCCTAATCTACCTCTGCTCTTGTCATTAGTGCTGACCTGATACTGGCGTGAGTCGAATAAGGGCCTTTAAAATTAATCTTGCAAGAGATCAATAAGTTTTAAATCTCCAGTCCGAGATTAATAATAATTGCAAATATTTTTTATTACATCTAAAACTTTAAATATTAACCTCGTGTCATAAGAATCTTTTCTTATTAATTAACAACCCTTTTCATAAAAAGTAAGAATTCGAGGCTTTACTACGGCTGTAATTATTATTTAAGAGCAGGTCATAGGTATCAACTTACCTTTGAACATCCAGAAGTTTAAAAATTAAATATCTGGTTTAACCCACAATAAAGTTATAATATTGAACGAAACCTACAATAAAATTTGAATCTGTTATGATTTGAAAATTCTTTTAGTGTAATCATGAAAATTTTTTATTCTTATAAATCTCAATTTCACATAATCTTCAAATATTTTTTTCATATTATCGAAAAAAAAATCCCTTATAAATCTTGAAACATTTACTGTGCCCCTTAATATGATTTTTTTACATGCAAACAAAATATTTTAATTGAATTAACAAGAAAAATATTTAAGAAAAAATAAAATTTTTAAAATAAACAATGCACTTTGCATATGAAACAAAAACATATGTTTTGCAAAAGTAAATTTTTAACGAAGTAAAATTTGAACTCATCAATATCAATCAACGTTTATTTACAAGAGAAATAAGGTATTAATTTTAACGATATTTCACAAAACCCCTAAAATATCAACGGCTCAAATGTATTTGATTTGGTTCTCCTGCATTTTCCCGTAAAATCTTTAGCGTATTTCACTTTCTAATACGACATTTGTTAGAAAATGTTAAAAGTAGAAAATCACGCCATTATATTACGCACGTTTTAAAATTAATTTCGTTCAAAACCAAATATAAAATTTCAAATTAATTTTATTGGATATATTGGTGGAAATACAGACTTCAAGCTAATAAATAACTTTAGTTGGATTAGCGATTTGATCATTGCAATTTTTTATTTTTTTTGGTACATTCAAATTTTAATATTTTATCTTTGAAAAAATTAAATTATTTTCAAGATTATACTTGAACAAATATATCTGCTTTTGCCGTCTCATTCTTCTATGCCTTTTAATTGAAATGCTCATTATTTTTATCGAATGTATATATTACTTTTAATATAATTAAATATCATTTTTGGGATAAAGGATTGATAAAATATGCATCCACTAGATATTCATGTCTTTGTTATAAATAATAATGTAAGATTGATCAACTCAGTTAAAGACTAGCATTATTCGTTTGCAATTGTAAATTCTCGTACTTTAATTTTTTTTAAACATTGTAAAAACACAAGGAATAATATCAATGCAAGCAAGAATAAAAAAATACGAATCTACGGGCTGTTTACCTTTCACATACCAGGATGAAGTATGGGGATTTAAATTGAACGCTTTTGCATATATTGAAAAAATAGAAATAATTAAATGCCTGAAGCTATTTTTTAAAATCTGCCGATAATTTTTCAATCTAGCGTCATATATTTTGAGGTAGCATTATTTTGGCGGAGATATTTTTCAATTTTTGAGATTAACAATTTATTATAAAATAATCGGAATCTAAATTTCTTAATTGTTGGTTTTAAAAAGAATCAATTTCGCATGATATGCCCATTACGATACCAAGTGAACAAAATGAAATTGAACTTTAAATTCTGCTGGATATTTTTAAATATAAAATCGATAGAGATTTTGAGGTGAATTAATTTTTAGATTTACATTTCTGAAATAATATGGTAAAAGATCGAATGAGCACAGAAATTCACAAATCTAATATATTTTTAATGCCAAAAAAATAATTTAAGGTAATAGTCGGTTAAGGTGATTTATAAATATACTCAAATTTGCGGGTGAAAACTGGAAATTTTACTGTTATAATAATTATTTTAATTAAAATATCTAAAATTATTATTTAAAACTGTTTTAGTTGTTAAATTAATATTAATTCAACTTAATAAAGATTTCTGGCAAATTACGAAATACAATTGGATTAAAAATAATGTATTTATATGGTTTTCTTCTATTCCTAAAAAAATAGGATATATAGAAACACATTTTTTGCCCAAAACAACCCTTTCTTTGCGGATCTTACCACCCACCATATATTAATAGCTTTGATACTTGTAGTAATACAAACATACTTATTGTTTATAAAGGGCATACCTACATATTACTTTGATTACCCTGCCAGAGGTTTGGCGTATCCGTCAGTAGCTTAACTTAGCTTATCTATGAAGAAACTATCACACCAACTGTTCTAGAATTCCCATTTTGTTCCATTTAAAAGAATCACTGAACAGTTCTAAAATAACGTAACTATATCTTCTTTAAGAAGCGCATTAAAATATATTGCTAATTTTGATATAAATTTTTTCACAACAGCCCTTGTTATTAGGGTAAGGAGTATCTTTTGCAAAATAGGGCTGGTAAAAGGATTGTTAGAGGCAGTCTTACATTCTCGCCAATCAGGGGAGTTAAGCTCCCCTTGCGACAACATTGCGAAATAGAGTATCGGGAAACATTCTCTCGAAGGAGTCCAGTGGGTATAATACATTTATTCCCTGAAAAAAAATTAATTTTCTTATATATTTTTTAATCAAAAGGCAAAAAAAACGAACATTCCTCAAATTATTCGTTCTTGGCGTAAGACAATAAATCTACGTGTAAACTAACTTTTTAAAAGATTTTTCCGGAAAATTGTTTTTATGCGGGTTTAAATGATGATTTAATGAAGTTTATACTATAATAATTTTAAATACAATATTTAAGAAATGAACCAGACCTATTTTTATTAAATATAGAATCTAAGTTAAAGATTCCTGCATCTACTATTTAGTGGTCCTTAGAAACTGATTTTTCCACGTGTTAGCTTATTTTCACGGCGTTATTGATAGTAGATTAAAGGCTCGTTCAATTCAAAATTATTAGTGTTCGGAGGATGCTTAAATCAGAAAGGAATTAGGGATGGATTTAAAATTTTAGTTTGAACTATAAAAGGATAACATTTTGTAAATTATGTTAGTTGGGTTTGTTAAATTACATAGTCAAAATTCATGTTTAGCCATACCTACATGTCAAATAAGTAAAATTATTTACATCCCTTATTTTCTTCTTTAAATTAAAAAAACTATCATGATTTTTCTTTTCCTTTTTATTCAAAACAAAAATACATTTGAATGCATTGCTGATCAGTGAGTTATTGAGGGATTCCCATAGAAAGGGTTACATTTAAATAAGATTTTTGTCATCATCTTTCAAAATAAAAATATTGTCTGCTTTTAGTAGATCAAAGATTTTAGAATGGAGAGGGTATCATTACCACTAGTTCAACATTTAAATCAAAATATTCTTTTTAAAAATATTAAATAAAGTTGAGGATTAATAATATATTGCCTGACGTCTTTATTTACCCTAAAACTACCGATATAAAAATTACTTCAATGCATCTTAACTATACATTAAGGTAGAGTAAAGCCTGATTTAATCATATTATTATATATGGTATACAAAAAAGAGGTTACATTTCAGTAAAATTATGGTAGGCTCAATGAAAGACACTGTAAACAGGAACAAAACAAGCCAATAAAGGCAACCCTAAATAAGTATTATTTTTAAAATTTCCGTCAAGGATACAACTTGATCTAGGCCATTTTTGATTTTATAAAGTTTATCTTAACTTTCATTATTTTACTTTTAAAATTGTTTATCCCACCGTTATTTATTAAAACCGCATAAATTTATGGTACAGATTATGCAAAATAATACCTTAGAAGTAAATGGGTTAGATAACTAACAATTTTATTGATAGGAACAATAATCGAAATATTATTTAAAATTGGGAATATATTGATCATTTCCTAAATCATTTATATTTAAAAAAAAAAATTCTGAGAAAGCTGAGCTAAAGAATTTATTATTAATTAAGCTTGGTGTAAAAACTTAGATACGTATACCGTAATTTTCTTAAGCTCTATTTTTACTAAAGTTGAATGTTGCTTGAAAAGTTTGTTTTATTCTTGCTAAACTGAGTTTTGTTCGTAAAAATTATAAAAATATTCCAAATAGACTAAGAGTAATTGCCTGATTTTTACTACAGAATAAAAAAGAATATACACTTCCACCACATTTGATGAAATCAACAAAAAACATATACAATTTAGTAAAACTCTAAAAGTATCGTTTTCCTAAGAAATTTGAATAGAATTTCTTTTTTTTTAAAGAGTGTTTTTAACCTTCATAAAAATGAAACCATTCATTTTGATATTCGAATAATGACAATGGCACAGGCTTAAAACAGCTTGAGCGTGCACGTGATATTTTTAATTTTTAGTAAAAGAGGACACTAAATCACTAATAAACAATCAGAAAAACTTGCAGAAAATTATACGGTAAGTCCACTTTGATGGGGATGTGTTTTAGTTCATATTATTATTATTTCTGCTTGATGTTGATCTCAAACAGGTTCCGGTTATAGAATACTTGATCTTGAATATATATTATAATATTTTTAACTCATTTATTGCTAAATTTTGGAATTATAGCTTTTCAATTCAACAGAAGTTCCGATTATTTTAAATTACAGAATATATGGATATAATAAAATTTATTATTTAAATATATTTATTGCAACAATGGCCGTTAATATGTTTTTTTAAATTATAATAAATCCCATTATAGCATGCTAAAGAAATTAGGTTTGTGCTTAAATATCGATGAATTTCTATAAAGAAAAAATTATGTTGATACTGTAAAAGAGGAACGTAATAATTTAATCGGAAAAGCTTTTAAAATAAAAGAATATTAGCTATTAAGTTAAAATCTAAACTATTATTGTTAAAATTGATTGAATAATAAACACTCCACTTACGGATGTTTGGCAAAAATATTTTGATACTCCCATAAATAAAGTCTTTTTAGTAGAGCAGAGCTATTATAATTTTTTTTTGATATAATTTAAGCCTGGGCTCTGACAGAAGTGAGAATTATAAAAAAGCGTTTTTTATCAAATATTTTCAGTAAATAAAAGTATATATATCCTTGGCTAGTATTTGGTGTAAGGTTTATAAATTATGGCTTAGCGTCGTATACTAAATTTCAGCACAAATAGTAGAAACGACAAAATAATATTTATGGCGATTCCGGGTAAGATAGTAAATGGCTCAAAACGCACGCAAACTAGTAGAAGTTTATAACTTATAAATGTTTTTTAAAGAGGCTATATCAAAAGTGGATATTTTATAATTCACGACTGGACGTTTATTACTAAAAATGTTGGAAATTAAATTTTGGCTGGCTATTCTTTAAGGTCTATTATGATTGTAATTAATTACGTTTAAAATAGAAACTTACCCGAGGTATGTCTTTACTAATATCAGATAAAGTAGAAAAAAGGAAATATAATTTTAAAGCGGCGTTCGAGCGCTAGGCATCTCATCATCTATTATTATGTGAAAGTTCAGAAACAGTCTACTACGTCAAACGCAAGGTGCTGTTTATTAGTTATATATAGTTATGTGCTGTATATTTTATAATATATTAGCCGACGGCGTTACTATAAAAAACTGAAGACATTTACGGAAATGTCAGCGTATGATTCGGCAGGAACGGCGACTTACTGGGAAAGTAAGATTTAAGTTTTTTTATATCTTTAAAATCAACATAAATAATATACCCGTATTAATTTTACATTACCAGTCTATTTGTGCATATTAGCTGATCAATCTCATCTATAATTTACTATATTCGGGATTATGATTAAAATAAAAATAATTCTTTTCTCTTAAAATATATAAAGACGATATAAAATACTGTTCGAACTAATGTCTCAAGAAATACTTAAATATAATTTATTTTTTTTAAACGCATTTTTGTCAAATCCACATGACTATATTACGCAAAATAGATTTAAAGTTCAAAAAATTGATCGTTTCTTCTGAAAACCAAAAATTATACATTTCATCCATTAATAATAAAATTCAACCTACGATTTGAAATAAACAGTTGGTCTAACTAGAAAATAACTAATATATTAGTAAATACAAAGATATTGCTGTTGGCCGGATTAATATAATGCAGTTTGAACTTTTTTTATTTTATTTTATAAATTCGATTAATAAAATTAAAAATAGAACAATACATATCAGTCTTGAACTTTATTTAAACATATTATATTATAATTTTCTTAAATTTATCAAAAAATTAGATGAATAAAATATTATTATTATAGCATCATTTCGGTAAACCAAAAACTTTTTAGAAAAATATTGAAAAAACTTATTAAGTTGGGCCTAGCGTGTGTATATATTAATTTTAGCAGCATCATTTTTTTAGACGTAGATTTTTTTAATGTTTTTATCTTTTTCATATTTCAACTATTAATTTGAAGAGTTTCTTTACCATGGACATAGATGGGATGATATTCAGTAATTTTCTTTTTCGAAAATACTTAATTAGTTTTTTTTCGGATAAGGACTATAATTTAGTCCCAGGTTGACACGTTTATACGGATATCAGTTGAATCGACACTTTAATTTTTCTCTCTTTTTCGATCAAAATTTAAATTGGTTTAATTAAAATTATCAGAAATTGTTATACTTCAATAAGCAAATTTTATTTATAAAATATCGATATAATTTCTTTAAAAACAAAATAGTATTTAAATAAAATATGTTCTTAGATTATATATAAAAGATGCAATTTTTTTATTTCAATTACGAACCTTGCCATATATCATGTAAAGCTGTATTTCAATAATTCGATTGCCATTTTTATATATTCATCTTTTTCGTTTATAATTAATTGATATACACTATTCCAATTGCAATATTATGGTCAACGTAAGATGATGAGCAAAATAATAATAGACTTGCACATTAAATTCGTATAAAAATTCGAAACAGCAGAGGAAAACTTCGTTTCTGAATACTTTAAATTAATAAAGATACTATTCCAATCGCAACCTATGGCTTTGATAAATAATCGAACGTAGTCAAGGGCACCTAAATTACATTTTGTGAGGTCTTCTGGGGGGCATGGGTGTTTGTCTTCTTATTTCCCAAATTTTTTTTTTGGCAATTTCGTTATTTTTCTTCAACCAACATCTTTCATGTAATTGTTCTTTATTAAAAATTTACGAATAAGTATTTTTTATATTAACTTATAATTTTGAAAGCTCTTGACCAAAAATTGTGCTTAAATTACTTTTATTAGGTTAAGTTTTATTAAAAAAATTGCAGCGATTAAATAATTAGAAACCATTTTTGAAGGTATAAAATCTTGTCATATTTTAAATTTATTGAGTTTTTTATAAAATATGTAGTCCTACGGAACTCAAAATATTCTTTTTTTAGAGTCATAACACTAAATATTCCTGACTTAGTTTTGTTACAACTTAATTATATCTCAAATTCTATTACAACTAAATTAATGAGTCAAAATATGTGAAAATATCGAATTCTTTTTTTATTTTTAATGTATAAATAGCATATTTGTAATATTGAAAAAATCAAACTTCATCGACAAATCAAAAATATCAAACTTATAATTTATATATAAATTTTAAAAACGATTGGAGCAAAAATGGAATAAAAATTGTGATTAATTATATATTCGAAATTATTTATTAGTGATTTTGGCAGAGAAAATTCAATTTAAAATTTTTAAAAGGTAAAAATTTTTAGTTAAAAATTTAGCGCGCGTGCATTTGGCAATACTATATAGATGTTACTTTTAATTATTTAATACTATATGATGAAGTTTTTTTCAGGATTTTATAACCTTTTTGTTGATTTTCAAGGGTTTTGGAAACCTAACTGCTTCTGATTATGATTTATTCTTTCGATTTTAGAATTCTATTGACAATTAAATCTTTCACAATATTTTACCTTCTAATTTTAATCAAAATTATTGAATGGTGTAAAAAGTTTACGCAGGGTAATGGGGCAAATCTGTACTGTGTATTGCGCCCGAAAAACACACATTGACCAGAGAATTAGAGTAGGCTAAATACTTATACTAATTGTAAAATATTTTGTTTAAATGATTTAAAAGCAATGCAATCATATATTGAACTTAGTAAATTGGTGTATATTAAAATAAATTTTTATCACATTATAAAATCGGCATATTTAAAATGTTTGTGAATCCCTACCAATACGAATTATGTATCATAATTGAGAACATAAATTTTTATACCTTTTTTCCGAAATTGCGTTTAATAACACAAAAAATATTTGTTCTTTGTGTATTGTGATGCTAATAGACGGATATATCTTTCCTAAAATCATGAACAATATTTCTTTAAACCCTTTTAATTTGAAGGGGCCTTGCTTTTTTAAGATTGATTTTTTCGCAGACACATTTAAACGAAACTAAGATATGTATGGGTGTTTTCCAGGTAGAAAAATAAAGCGAATATAAATAAAAATAATTAATTCTCATACACGCCAAAATTTGTTAATGGCTATACGAAATGTAATCGAGTGCCTTTAAAGGTCAACTTGCGAGAAATTAAAACAGTTTCATAAAAGTAGAGACATATCAGTTTCTAAAAGAATAGTTTTTTAATAGCTTTCCACTATTAAGAAGTTAAAACCCTGAAAATTTCTATTGATTTTTTCTTTCAAATTTCGTGAAAAGTTATAGTATAACAAGCTTCTGGTGTGTTGATTTTCGTGTAATTTCAGGCATATAATTACAGAGTCAGATTTACAAGATCAAATTTAACTTGTTCATATAATCTACTCTTTTCAAAATAATCAAAACTGTAGAATTCAATCTTTATTAATGTACTTTTTTGTCTCAAATTATTAGATTTAGCTATTTTGTTTTAGTAAAAATGTGTTTGTCTAATATTCTTCGAACAAAAATATATATTTAATCGTACGCGCTCACTTTATAAGTCTTTTCTACCTATTTACAATTGCCAGAATTGTTTTTTTTAATTTGTGTATCTTAATTCAAGTAATATACTTTGTCATTGCTTATCCTAATGAGATCATTATTCATTAAAAATAAGTCAATACGTACCATAACACTGGATTATATTTATCAGTGACAAGTCAGCCTATGACAACTGAAGGCGCAAAATCGGAATAGATTGATCTTAATCCTAAATTAAAAGAGATTTTTGTAACATCTTCTTTTCGTCGCTTATAAATTTATATATAAATGAATTTTCATGAAATTTTAATTAAAAAAATTCTTAGTTATTTATGAGATAATTTTTAGTTTTTACCGTTTGAAAGATATAATTCCAAAAATTATTATAAATCATTTCGTTAATGATAGTGAAAAGAGAATGTATTATAATAGATACATAATGTTTTAATATTAGTTATGTAATTATGGACCGCTTGTAATTTTAATTTAAGCCTTATAATGGGTTTTCTCAACAAAAACATCTTACAATATTTCGTATATTATGAATATTTGGTTTATTGAAAAAAAAAAGAATGCGGGGGCAATTCCTTTTATACAAGGCTCAAGTAATATGTATTGATCAGAGAATGTTAAAACAATATGTACCTACCTTAACCAAAGGTCGAAATATCAATTCCGCCTCAGTTTAAAAGGCAGTTTGAAAATGTCAATCTAAGAAGAACAAAATTATTTCAACGTCAATCTAGGCCAAAAATTTTATTATGCTCTTTTTAAACAATGAATTCTATTGATTCGCCCTCAAACATCGGTCAAATTTAAAACGCGCTTGATGAAGAATCAATCGAAATTAATCACCTTCAGTTAATGATAATACAACAATTAGTATAATACACACTAAAATTAATTTTAACCTTTATGATGTCAATCTCAGAACTATTATATTTTATTCCTGGCTTAGAAATATCGATCTTATATGCTAGGATATAGAATACTGGTCGTTTTTTTATCAAAAGCATTAAATTAACTCGCAGAGTAAGCAGGCAAAGTCTTCTCTCCGATGCTTTTTTAGCTATATTATAATCCACATTAAAATTTGAAAATAAAGATTGCCTTTTGGCAATTTATTGTATGGTCAATAAAAAACTAAATGAAAGAAGGACCGAATATTACAATAAGTTCAACTTTTGATTCCTAAATAAAATGTCTCTAGTAAGCTAGTCAGTTTTATAATAACGTGAAGTAATGCATTTTCAAACTCATATTGCAAAACCACTTTCTACAAAATTTATTTCTGCTTTTAAGGGAACTTTATTAAAAAAAAAGGAATAAAATCGGCTTTAAACAGCAAAATAAACATATGGAAAAAATGCAAAATTATGGAAGAAGATTATGCACCTTCGTTTGTGGGTATCAATGGTAATCCCTAAACACATTCTACACGTTAAAGAAAAGTATGCCCGAAATAAATATATTAAATAAATTGACTATATTCTTTTAACATGAGTGCGGTCATGTCAAAGAATAATAAAAAGAGAGGTAACACCCCGAATCGTAGTATTTTTCCAATGGAACTATTTTTCATATGCTTTATAATAAAGTTAGAACATCAAATTCTGACCAAGGATGGCATAATAAACTGCATACCATTTGACATTAAAAAAAATTTTTTTTTAATTATTAAGTTTGATATAGCAAATCAAAAATCATACTTCTTAGAAGATTTTTAATTTATTTGTAGTGCGCTTCCTGATATTGTTAAGATTAAACTATAATGTTCAAAGAACATTTTCAAAGTATGGCGTACTAAATTTATAATCTTTTGAACAACAATTAAGCATGTATAACGTGATTAAAAATAGTATTCTATTATTTTGTTTTTTACTTAATAATACCCCACGTTAAAAATTAATATTTATGATTTTTGAAAGAACCATTTATATATTTAATAATAATTTCCTCAGATATCGATCATCGATTGTTATAATACCAATTTCATAAATAATTCTTTCTATTATTATTAAAAAACTTGTTTTCCTAACTCATAATTTAACAATTTTATGAAAATCGATTTTAATTAAACTAAATATTAATTAAATTTACTGGTAAATAAATTAAAAGTACTTACCAAAAAATCCCTTCCTTTTTTGATTCAGGTTTGTGCAACAGAAAAAAGTCAATTTTTCGCATTATTTGCGAAGTAATTTTAATTAACACACCAGAATATCTAATCATGGAATACTTAACATTGGGTTTTTATATTTTCTTTACATGTTAATAATTTTAAAAGGAATTATGCAAAATTGTACAATTATGATTTTAACAATAACAAACATAAGCTCATTCGAACATTTATCTCATTAAGTAGGTTATTATATTAATTTTTATAAAATTTTAATGCAAACGTTTGGAAATGTTTACATTGTAAATTTAATTTTATTGTTCATGTTTCTCGGTGCTGGTTTATTAAATGAGTTTAATCAGTTTACATTTTTTAGTCTCTAATTGAATTTTTCTTATTCTGTTTTCTAAATTGACTTTTCCAAGCTCATTTCTTTATTCTGGCAAAAATATTCCAATTTATTAAATTTTATAACATTGGTAAATCTGTAAAGAAAATATTTAACAGAATTTAATTTCATTAAA
>SGJC01000171.1:0-24013 GCA_009887335.1 Henneguya salminicola | reverse complement strand
AACCGATCAAAATTGGTAGATCAGCATGGATGTGTCCGTCAATTTATCAAAATAAAGGTATAGGATATATCGGATACTTAGAATTCTGAGAGAATAAATTTTAGAAATCTCTTATGAGGATAATAACGAGATATGTTCTACCTGGTACATGTACGCATCTTTCCATAGGAGAAATAGATCTTACCATAATATAGGATGATAGAAGATACAAATAAGGTATGGCTCTCGGTTGAAAATTTAATAATGCTCCTCTCTAAAACACAACCAACAGCGATATTATTTGATGAATTCTTAACCCAATTTAATGTCAGAAAACAAAAAATAGATGCCCATATATGGAGATGTATTACTCAAATTCTAATAATTTTTTTCCAAGTTATTAGAATGGAGTTATCATGCAATATGTACCTTTAGCATATACATCACTGTGATCTTTTGTTATTTTATCGTGTATACTCGTTAATTTTTATAATTTATAATTTAATAATTTGAAATTATATATCTTAGTTCAATATATTTTTAATCTTTACGTTCTGGGAATATGATAAAATAAAGAATTTTAATTATAAATTGATTTAATAAATATTTTAAGCACTTTAGTAGTTTTTTTTTAATTTTAAGAAATAGTTCTAATTCTTAATCTTTACAATATATACCATCAAAATCTATAAATGATATCTAAATTAAAACAAATCCATGATAAATCAAACTACATTGATGGTAACTTTTCGGTACAAAGTAAACTAACTTATAAGTCATGTAGACAATTATGTTCCTATTCTCTTCCTGACTCTAATATTACCCACGAATTTGCAATAAAATTATACTAACGGACATCTTCTTCCTAATAATAACCAAGATACTACACATAAAACTATTATCTTTTCAACTCTTAACTATATTTCTCATATTTTCCAAAGTTCTAGGTAGCATAGTAAAGTTTTTTTCCAGCCAGGCGTTCGTCTTGTAACTTATACTATTATGGCAACTTATAAAACATATTAATATTATATTTTCTTGTTTATACAAAGCATGTTAAATATATATAGTTGCATATTTATATTTGCAATTTTAATTTACACTCTACCTAACATAAAATCCCTCGAGGTTTTGATAAACAAGCAATATATTCGCTTTCTCTATCATTCATATCTTCTAGAATTAACAGCTGCTATTATTACTTTTGCCACTCAATTTTGTCAAAAATTAAATGAATGACCGTTACTTAGAATATCTTAGATAAACGATCTTTTTTTTTTATAAAAAAATATAGAGGATTCACACCCTTGTATTCAGAATAATAATTAACGGACATGCATATTTTTCGAGTTATGCGGGTATAATTTCTTCATTCCGAACTCTGAAATCTTTAAACTTGTCTGTATTATGTGTAAAATACTGAAAAAGATTGGAATAGACCAATAATTAATGAATAATGTACCTTTTTCCAATTGATTTATGGAATTGTAAAAGACACTGTCAATATATTTTCACGAACAAATAACTAATAATTTAGGACAGGAAAGGCATGGAATAACGATTTTGAGTCTTATGTGGGGGCTACTAACTCGACGTATTTTCTTTTTTTAGAGAAGCAGAAATCTTAACACTTGATTAAATATAACAAATATAAAACACTAATTAGAGCTAGATATGACATTAGAGAACCTAATAAAAGGGAAATTACAAATTCCCCCAAAAATATCTATCATATCTTCTTATATCCAAAGTCAGAAAATTGACTAGGTTTAGCTAATTTTATTTTACATTACTCATTAATTTTTAAAAATTAAATATATATAATTATTTTATTTTTGAGAGTTCAACATTTTAAAATATCGATCAAAAACCTATTAAATTGCAAATTTTACTCATAGAATATAAAATAAATAAATTCTTATAAACTAAAATAATTTATACTAAGAGAATCAATAATGAACGATGAAACAATTTTGCTTGAATAATTCAAAATTTTGAATAGATTGCCATGTTTTTAATGCTGAAAATTCGGAATAAACGGAGAGGAAGTACGGATTTCGAATTTATGTCGGGTCATGGTACATTAGATTTTACCATATGCAATAATTATGTTAATTGATGTTCTAGTTTTTAAATAATTTGGTTGCATCAACAGCATCTTTTCCACTTTAAACTATTTAATATTTTAACATTTAGATCTAATCGGGTGGTTTACAATATTTTATTTAATATCACATCGCTGACTAAAAAATATATATGATAAACCTATATTCAAGAGTTAATTTTATTTAAAAAAAATAATTCAAAAATTGAAGTTTAGAAGCGTTGATCTCTATATATCTTTTATGAGAATATCTCTTGTTTTCACATTTTAAAAAAATAATTTTTTTTTATAATATTTTAAGAATAATATTTAACACAACTTTTTGCTATTAAATTAAAAAAGTTAATAGTTTTAAATACTTTTACGAAAACTGATTTTGGCTCACCATATTTAAGGGGGAAAACCTCTGGGGTCTTGATCTGACCTTATTAATTCTTATTATTTATCTTTGCGCGACGATCGTTCTGACGAATTTTTAAAATTTTCTTTGAATATGTATTAAATTTGAGTTTGTCATAAAAATTATTGAAATTGTTAATCTGAAAAATAGTATCGAATAGCGAGCGCTGGGTGTAATTTCGTTAAACTTATAATGAGTTTTGGGTCTCCACTAAAATTAAATAACGTATTTATCATCTTTTGAGAAAATTAACCAAAATAATAATTGAATTAAAAATGATTATATGTATAAAATATGAAATTTTGTTACCAAAAGAATATAAATCGCTTTGCTGAATATGACGTATGCGAGCATTTGCAAACAATCTGGCATAAAATTTTGTATAATTGATAGATCTTAGAGTTTTATTAATTGATTCAAAATTGTTAAGTTTATCTAGGTTATTGCTTTAGATTATCATATTAATTGAATTAATTCTTTATTTGATTCGATAATTTTATTAAAAGAAGAAAAACAATACGAAAAGTTTCATATAATTCGTGAACCCTTACTTAAAACTGTTAATTTAAACCCAAAAAATACAAAAAAATTAAAAGGTTAAAAATGTGGGGAAAATTAATATTTGTGAGTTTTGTTATTGTACGAAGTTTTGGGCCATTTATTTGTAAACTAACAATTAAAAAATACTTTCTAATTCGATTAATTTTCATCCACAGTATTTGTCTTCTTAAACTACAATTAAAATACTTTTATTTTTAACTTAACATTAAATATTGTTGGATTATTTTTACAATTTTAAGGAAATTTAGATTGCAAATAAAATACCCTTTTAATTTATTTTCAACGCCAACATCCATCCAAGCACACAGTTTAAGAGTTTGACAAATAGACGCCATATTTTATTTTAATGAATAATAGTCATTCTATTTCATAATACGAATCCTACTATTTACTTAGTAGTTTTCAGTATAAAATATATATCGGGTGTGTAGCATAGCCTAAAAAAGATCAAAGTCAATAATTTTAGTAGAAAAGACTTATGGGGGAATTTGTGCAAATCAGATTAAGAAGTAATGACAAACATGTTGTTGCCCTAGAAAAAATATAGCAAGTTGGTCTCTTTAAAATTGTTATATTGTTAACAAAATATTAATTTATAGATTATAATTCAAATTTTAATTTTCAATTGAGGCGAGTGTGCGAAATATTTTTTTTTCATATCTGAATCTTCAAGCGAATATATTGATTTAATTACATTAATATTTACTATGATGGATTTACGGTTAACAAATTAAAATTTTTGTTATTGAATAAGTCAGTTCAAATTAACAGTTCCTAAAATCGTAAAAATATCAAGAAAAGGGCAAAATTAATGATTGAAATATTTTATTATTAATTTGTCGATTTAAATTTTCTAAGAATATAAATTTTATTATTTGATCTAGTATTTATACGTTTAATCAAGGGGAAAACTAACTCCAACAAAACATATTTTTATAATATCCCACATTGTACGTTATTTTCTTTATATACATTCATTATTTTATATTTCGTACCATTTTGAAGAAACAAGTAAGGTATAAAACGAAAATCTAAAGTCATTTATAATTAAAGATAATGAGGCTATTTTTATATTTATATAGATGATTCTGATATTTAATCTATCACAATGTCATTGTTTTTAGCCATCGATAACCCTAGTAAAAATTTAAAAGTAAACATTTAGCGATTAAAACCAGTAAAACATTAAATGCGACTGTTTGAAATTTTTGGTTTCTTAATTAAAAACCACCAGTATGAATGCCTAACATTATATAATACCATATATTTTGTAATGTGCCATACCGGCCATCCATTTATAAAAATTTATTGAAATCCCATTTAGTATTAAAATATTTTTAATATAAGTCATAACTTGAAAGTATAAATTTACCATAAAGGTATTTTACCAAAAAATAAAATCTGAAGGTATTTCATATCAACGTAATTAAAAGCGTAACAGAATTTTATTAAATTATTCCTTTGAATGCAAATACCTAAAAAAAATGGAAATTAACACGTACCCCCCCTACCATTCACGCAAAGGTTTAAAATATTTTTAGAACACAAAAATAATTCGCATAATTTACCGCCTTACTTAGTTGCATTTGTATGTTTTTGGATTAAAGCAATATCCATTTCCGTTGCAATCATATAAATAATTCAATTTTCCGCAGCTTTCTTCTTTATATCATTCATTATTATATTGTGAATTTTATTATTTATAACTTTTAAGTAGTTTAGTATTAACTCAGAAAAGTTCATTTCGGATACATATATCGTAAAGCACAAAGATTTTCGATCGAATTATTAAAAACTCTTACTATTTCTTGCACAATGAATATCCTTTTCTCTCCGGATACAATGCTGATATTTGTTATCCGTATCTCAATATTTAATTTTTGGAATGGCATAAAATTTATTATGGAAAACGGTTGGATCTATTAATGACATAAAAATCGTTTGTTCAAAAAAAATATTGGCAAAATGAAATAGTTGCTCAACCTTATCGAATATACATTCAATTTATTTTCCTTCGTTAGTTTCAATTGGGAAATATTCATTCTTGTCAATTTTGGCAATATCAATTATTTTTTCATACTCTGAGTTTATTAAAAACCCGGTATATTATATTTTGACGAAAAATATTAAGATGTGATACATCTGGGAAATCCTTGTCGATGATTGCGTAAACAAACACGTCATTCTCTTTTAATTTCGTGCCAAGAATTAATGTGGAAATATGAGATTGTTTCCCAGCTATAAAAAATTCATCCAAATAATTGCAATGATTTACATATGGCTCAATAGTATTGTATGAGCAAAATTGACCATTCGTACGTTTAGATTTATTCCAATAAAGAGAATGCATATTTATAAAGAAATTCAGTATAAGATAGTTGATATCTATTTTTTTTATTTTCAATATTAATCTTATACTTCAAACTATACGGTAGCATATATTATCCTTCTAGGGTTATATCCACGCGCCCCATTAAGATAATACATGAGACAATATTTAATTTCTATATGATTTGTATCATTCACTGTAGCACGATTTAAATTATTTTTATTTATGGATTATTGCATTTAAAACTTTAATAAATTTTAAAAGAACCAATTTCTTAATAAATATACATTTAAAATACGAATCTTGTTACTTTCCAATTTTTTCCTAACAAATACTTGATGTATTATATCCCATAATCATTAAAAGAGAAAAACGATCATCCCCACATAAAGTTAAGAACATAATTCTATTTTTGACACAGTTGAATATTGCACACCTCATGGTGAAAGATTTTTCCATAAAATTTATGTCGGGACTACCAATTTAATATGCATTTATTAATGCAATTTCAGGTATACAAACCAATTTTCTCTATCACAATCTGCGTTCTTTGAAAATTTTCACACAGCAGAGCATAAAACAGATGTACATATGACATCAAATATTTTATATTTATTTAAAATTATAGAAACTGCTATACTCGAACGAATCCTATTTGATTTCTTACCAGTTCTTTAGGCAAATCAACAACTGCAGCCATATTTATAAAAAATATACGATATATTTTATGTGTTATTTAACATTTTTTATTGAGATCGAATGCATAACTTATTTTAGTCATGTAATCAATTCTTTTTCCTATTTTTTAAATAAACTTTTCAATAATTAAGAGAGTCCGAAGCTCGAGTTGGGCTACTTAACTCTCAGAAATATGCTGATGTTTCTATATGTTGAATAATGCTCTGTAAAAATGTAATTACTATCATCAACTATAATATGTCAAATAAAGGACAAGCACTTAACTTAATGTAAAAAAATTCGATTGGACCCCTTCATACAAAGAAATAAATAATGTATAGATTCGAAGTTTTAAAAATAAGAAAGCATTTCTATGTATCAAAATAAACGATTCGTAAGTTATACTTAACTTTTGTGAAACATATATATTTTATTCAGTTGTATTAAAAAAAAAAAGTGACATTTTTATATAATTTATCTGTTGAGCGTTGAAAGTGTAAATATTTCTTAATTATATTGACTCCTGAATTCGTCAGATATTCCATGGGACTGTATATTTCAGAGCTTTAAATCGAAATAAATCTTAATCGTATAATTCTATTCAATAAACCTACCAATTTTTATTTACTAGCTGTGTAATAATAGTTTATTTTACCATAATTAATTTTTTAAAAATCTATGCGATATATCAAAATAAAAATCTTAAAAAATATGCAAAGAGAAATTATTTGAAAGGATTAATATTCTTTGCTTTATCATAGTAGCGTATTTTATTTAAAAACGGTATCATTTACAATAGGTAAAGGTACGTAGAAAATGCCATACTTATTGCATTTTCCATACGTGATCTTATTTTAAATTTATATTTTTCGAAAGCTAATAAATGCAAAAAAAGAGTATTGTTTTTTTTCTAACTTTTATAAATAGTATTTTGTTTATGGCTATTATAGTTTGTAATCATACCTTATAAATAAGGACAAAAAATTGCCAAAACATGATTTTTTTCATAAAATGTTATTTCCAAAACACTTTGAAATTATGTCTATGTTAGCAAAGCATCTATAAACCTGAAACTTCTATATTATTCTACGATTTACTAATCATAAATACGAATATTACGCTGTGTATTGTTGTGTCAAAAGCCGATGATTCCTACAATAGAAATTCAAAAATAAAATTATTATTATTGTTATGATGATTAAAATTGGTTCAGCAATCATATTCGTTAATGATATGATAATATTTCCTTTACTAATATTTTTAAACGGTTGAAAGGATATTAGATTACAAAAATATAATATTAAATTGTATAAAATTTATTATTTATTAAAACAAAAAAAGGAACACGTTATAAAATAATTTGTATTGTTAATATACTCATAGGATACTTTTATGTATTTCGTCATTTTAATAAACACTAAACTGTAATTTTGAAAAACAGAGAAGAAATCGTTATTCTTAATATTAAATTGAATGATATGGATAGCTGTATTTTATAACGATATCTAATATTTTACTTTGACGTTGTCAATAGAAGGGTATTTTTAATTTAATTTATCAATTTTGTGTACTAATAATTTGTAATAGACTCATTATTTTTCTAAAATATTGGTCAAAAATATGCATGTGGACCCAAGTCTGACCGATTCGATTATATTATTTATCTTCAAACTGCTTATGTTTTTTATCATTTCAAATTTGTTGTAATATTATAAATTATTTATAAAGGTATGATTAAAAATTTCAATGTCATAAAAATTCTCAATTTTACTATTTTTTTAATTGAGATATTGTACTTGTTCACATAGAGGTTAGCTCCATAGTTTCTTCGCTTGCATTAGAAAATATTATATGGGCCGTACTTCAGTTACTTCTGTCAAAAGAGTAATTTTCACTCTTTAACCTAAATCTATTTCCCAAACCCACTGCCTGTCAGAATAACCTATAAGAGAATGCTCCTTTAATCATCACCCACTATCTTATATTTTCGTTGTCAATCTTTAAAATATACTCTCTAATATTATTAAACGATGGGTTTGAACTCATATGTATCTAATGACTGACCTTATACATCTCGTTTTATAACATAAATTTAATATGCAAACTGATGCTCCATTCTGGTATAAAATGCATAAAACGAGATTCGTTGTTTGAAGGATTTAGCGAACTTCTCACATCTTTTCTGTTTAAAATAATTTTAATCATATTTTTTTTGTATTGTAAGGATAAAACTATATTTATATTGATCATAAAACGACAATATGTTATAATAAATTTACAATAAAATCATATATAACACTCGATTTAAAAAAAAATATATATTTATTTGAAAGAATTTGGATCATATTCTGGTTAATAAATTAGACAAACAATTATTATTACTATATTAACATAATTTGCATTCATTGGAATAAGGGTTCAGTTGATGAAAATAAATTTATTGTCTCGATTTTAATATATCTTAAGTAATATATGAGATATTAGAAATTGGCCCACATCTAAGTAATAGATGGCCAATTTTATTTAATACCCCCTCAATCTTATATTCATTATAAACTTCGTTTCATTTGTTTGAACCTGCCCATACGCCTTATATTTTTTTGAATAAAAAATATTTAAAAAATGTATTTTAATTGTTTTTCTTATTTAGTCACAAAAATATCGAGTTCTGTTTACTAAACCTGAAGATTAGATTAAATAAATGTAACTATCAGCCGTTTATTTCTTGCCCAAAAAAATAAATAAATGGGAAAACAGATATAAGAATGAACCATTTAAAATCATTTTTTAATTTATTAAAATTATTTAACATGATAATTATTGTTTAGAAAGGGCGCATAAAACACTTTTAATATCATTTAAGTTATTAGTGCTTAATTTGTAAAATCATTTTTAGTTTTTATTAAAAAATCAAAAAAATCAAATATATTTCATTTTTGCTATCGAGATACGCGGAGCATTGAAAATTTATCAAAAAAGATAAATTATAATATTTATTCATTTTAACTGTCTTTAAACCTTGCGTTCTGACAAAAAAACTAAAGATGGCCTTGGAAGAAAGTTCCGAATCAATTATGCAATTATAATTATCTTAAATTCTAAAAAAAAATCACTTTTATTTACTTCTGCTGCAATCTTTTATATTATTTTGTTTTAATCTTTGGGAACTAAATGTAAGCGAAACTGAAATTTATGAATGACTGTTTTTTCAATTAAATACCTTCATTGCTGTTGAAATTTTTATTTCAGCTGAGTTTTGTGACGAATATCTCGTAAAAAAAGGAAAGAGATGGAAAATTGTAAGAATCTCATGAAGAGTGGAATGTAGTTCTTGACTAAATACATTATATTTATATTATTAATTTATTAAAGTAAACTGAAAATTTTAAGTTACTTTAAATAAAATAAAATTAAACTGAAACAATTTAATGTTTAAACATATTTTAAGAGAAGAATACTTGGCCTTATTAATTTATTTATCGATAACTGATAGCCCCGTATTACGGTATGAGAAGTTGTAAATATTAAAAATCGGCAATTTTCATAATAAATTGATACTGAAATTTTATTTGTCAGATTTAAGAACTGAAATATATTTTGGGGTTTGTTACACTTGGACTTTCATTGCTTTCAGTATTTTGATTATTAATTTTGACCATTTTTAATTGCGAACTTCCCTCGTAAATTATTTTTATATTTTTTACTGTCAAATTTAAACCAAAAGTTCAAATTAGATGCACAAATTTATAATTTTAGTGTTTTTTTACAAAAAAGGTAATAAAAAATAATATTTTTAATATTTAAATTGATCGTTTAAATATAAAAACTGGTTGTATACATAGTACGTCCATTTAATTTAATTCCGATTGATTTTATTATTTCACAAAAAAAATGTCGTCTTAAATATTATGATTTGTTAATATAGAGCCTTTAAAAATACGTATATAATATAAATATTTAATAAAAGATTTTTGGAGAAATAATGATCAGAAATTTTTACTGCATTTCCTTTACATAATACGAACCGAAAACTTAATGATTGATATGCTAGAAACGGTTTAAAATATTTTTAAATTACTGGTTAAATAACCGGAAACTAGAGTGCCTAAATAAATATTCAATAATATTAAGAGCATCATTTAAAGCTAGAGATATCACACTTGCTATTATTAAAAAAAGTAAAATCTATTGCAAATTTGTGACTCTAATTTGTATTTTGTATATTTTTTTCAATAAAATTCTAGCTGGTCAATTTTAATTAATTTCTACATTATATTTACTAGAACTGGATGTGAAATTGCCGACTGGTATTTCTAGTAAATTGATTGCGGCTATAGCGATCGACCTGCGCCCGCTCTATATAAAATCCAATGCCAGAATAAGATATATTTGAATCTTTTAGTCTACTAAAATATATATTTTACATACAAGCTACTTATATACGTCATATTTTAAGGCTCTAATTCCCGGTTATTACTTATCGGTAATTTAAATTTTAAATAAATTTATTTTTTTCGTGCATACTATTTATATTGTAAAAAGTAAGATTTAGAATATGTTTATTATTATTAAAAATATAAACATTATTTGATTTTTTCAGCACCTAACTAAATACAAGTAGGTCATTTTGTTTTTTGTAAGTTTTAATGTTAATAAAAATAATATTTTCAAATGTTATGCGAATGACACTATAATTATATATGTTTTAATTTTTTTATAAAATGAAGTGAATATTATAAATATATTTTTTTCCCTACTTAGATGATGGTAATTGGAATACAGCCATATGTTTTTTTTTCTTCATATACCCATTTTGTTGAGAGTAAAATAATACTGACCTTTGCATAATTTATGGTTCTAATACTCAGTTTTAGGATATAATACGATTTGAAATAATTTAAATTTTTACTCAAATATTGAAGTAATACTATTTTACAAAAGCCAAAGAAAGTTAAAAAACACAAAAAGAGCAAAATAATTAAAATAAATGTTCCTTACAGTCATCTTAACACAACTGAAAAGTCTGAGCTTTTCGATAACCTCATACCAAGTATACCTTATCCCCGTTCTTTAAAAAAATTTAAACTGAAGAATATACAAATCAATCTTTGGATAAACTATTAAAAATATGAAATATTAAAATCGGATTTTATTTATTCTCAGAGAAGCTTTACTTCTGTTAAAAGACTACTTTTTACACGAATTTATACTTTACAATATCACTTTTGTAGACATAAATTAGTATTATTATTTTTGAAAAGAATTCAGTTAAATAAGGTGATTGATCGTGTAGAACTGTAAAAAAGTTAAATTAAAAAAGTTAAAATTTTGGAAAATATGTATAATTAATCGGTATGAATGAATTTACTCAATTTAAACATGATAAAATTTTAAAATATCGAATATTTACAAATCATTTTAAAAGATTCAAATAATTATATAATATTAAACTATTACCATTCCTCCTAATATTCAAATAAATAGTAGAGATCCGATCAGAATGTAATATTTGAATTTATTTTTAAGCAAAGATATTAAAAATACAAGATGGTTTAAAATACAATTTCGAAAAATTTATTTATGAAGCTAGATAAGAAATGATAATTAAGTTTAAAACTCTTTCAATTTTACACAGAAAGTGATGTATGTAAATAGATTATGCCGTTAATGATATCAATTGAACAAAAAAAATTTAGTTTAAATACGAAAAACTTCAAAAATTGCCTCAATCCTCACAGTCTAATTTTAATTTCCTCATATTTTGAGAGTGGGACAACCTTACACGTAGTAACACAAGTGTATCAATATTGTTGATAAAAAAATGGCATCTAAATTTCATTTGTATCATAAAGAATAGTAGTGGTGTATACCCTTCTCATAAATGGAAATTATTCCTATCTTACCGTATATAGGATAATTAAAAAAATATCAGTTTACAAAATTATGTTCCCATATATTAACAAATGAAAAACACCCAGAAAATTTTTGATTCCATTCCTTTTTCAGCCTAGAATTAAATAAAATAAATATTTAATTTTTTTACATGTAAACAACATTAATATCTGTTAAAAAAAATATAATTTATTTAATAAAATTTAAGTATATATATATATATGAGTATTCAAATCTATTTTTATTGTGTTTGTTAAGCTGATTTTTGTATTAAAGAAAATATTTAAATTAGTTGAAATAATTTATTATAATGGGAGCTAGGATTCAGAATGTTTTTTTTTACAGTTTTTTTCTTATAGCATACATCCTGAACCAAACATAAACTGCTTTGCTTTTTCCAAAAAAAATTCATATTATTTATTATAAGTCAGGACGAAAACAACTTTTTTAAATTGGGTAAGAGTATCGCATAACTCGTGTTGCTTAACTTAGCTATTTGTAAAAATGCAGAAAGTTTCAACCCAATTTTCAAATACGTCACAAGCAATATTGACACAAGATTATTGCCTGATCAGAATTATTTTATCAAACTTAATCGGAATCTACATTTAAATCTGAATTATAAATATCAATTTTAATAAATAAAATGTCAACAAGAAATTTTAAAAATATAGTTTGGACCAAAATATTATTTATGGTAGGTTATGAAAATATTTTAACATATAACTTTAACACAAAGAAAAATAAAGCACAGTTTAAACATTATTCCTCGAAAATTTGTTAAAAACTATTATCAAAACAGATAATTTTTTTTTATAAAATATTAAATGAAAACCTCAGAATTCATTTAGGTATTGTCCTAATATTTATTTGAAGCTTTAGACAAAAGAATGTGGGTAAGCGTATTTAATTTATATTAAGGAATTTAGCATTATGAGAAGAAGAAATCGAGTCAAGAATAGCCCTTATCACCGCAAGTAATAAAAATACAACATCATAAGTATTAAAGGTTATATTGTGCAAAAAGCATACTTGAAAAATGATTTTATATTCACTTAGAAATTTAACGAATATTAAAATTTTTCGTACAAGTTTCTTATAATGTTGAAATTAGAATTACAAGAAGTCTTAAAAAGTAGAAGTTGTATTAATTTATGCATTCGATCAGCGGTAAAATTATTTATTTTTGCAATCTAAAAATTTTACATAAGCTTGCATATTTTTCATCAACTAAAATGAATTAAAAGTATTTATAAACTATAAGGCAAGCGATTGAAGAAATACTTGTTATAAGTACAAAATTTTTTTTTAATATGATAAGCCAAAGAAATAAAAGTAATTGTTTATTTAATATTTGCTTATTTTCTAACTAAATAAAATATCATTTATGGATCCAGTCATTTGCAAAATATTTTTTATTTCAAGTTTGTCATTTATTTATCATAGTTTTTTCACAGTTAAAGTATTTGGGCTATTAAGTATTTACCGTTGGTATATATACTTCGAAAAGTGGTACCTGTAATTATATGAAACATAAAAATTTATCATATCGACGGTTTGATGGATGTAACGGTTTATTGAGCATCATAAAATAGGTGAAATATCGTGCAACTGCATGTTTCAAAATGATATTTACGGTCTAAAAGTGTTCGTATAATTATAAATTGAAAAATTAAGCCACTGAAAAAATGTCTAAAGAGAACATTAATTTAGAATTTAAATCTTTTTTTTCAGAATAAATGCAGTTTTTCATAAACCCAGAAAAACGGCATCTCTTTTTTTGAAACAAATATGACTCATTTTCCAATCAAATACTCCTGTTTTGTATTTTTTTAATTTTATATATTTTAGAAAATGAAGATAACATTATTATGGGTTGATATTTTATAAATCTTGCGGCTAATATATTGTACTCTTCACAACAACTAAACGTAAGCAAAGAATGTTAAAGTTGATAGAGGTCTAGGTAAATAACATAATAAGATATAGGTAAATAATGCTGCCTGATAAATGCACCATTGCTTGATTTTATCTCTTTGATGTGAGATAATTAAATCTTCTTTCGAGTATTTATCGATATATTTCTCAATTCAACGACATTTTGTCGTCAAATTATTCTGCGTCTATTCAAGATATTGCGCAAAACTTATGTTTAATATAAATTTCACTATTTTTCCGTTATAATCCTTTATGATATTTTTGACGTAAATTAATTGAAAACTTGTTCAATAAAGGTTACGCTCTTTTTAAACTCAGCCTTTCTGCTCCTAGAGTATACTTTTATCAAATTGCCACGTATAAATAAACGCAAGGCTTTTAACTGTTAAATAATAAATATTTTATACGAATTGCAATATCTAATATTGATCCTGAATGACAAAAATGATCAGAAAGAAGAATATTCCCTACATCTCTAAAATACGTCTTAATTTTATGAACTAGCTGATTAGTTGCGTAATTCAGAGTTAAACAAATAATATTTCTGAAATATAGGCTTAAATTTTATTATATTTTAGGGAAAAATAAATTAAGTCATTATTATCTTCAAAATAGACCACAACTGCGTTCACATATAATATTTATAAGACATCCCCGACTTATAAGATATTTTTTTATGAATTTACCTCCGTATTGTTGAATTAAAAATCTTTTCATATATTATATGCAGACATTGCAAATATATTTTCTCGCGGGGTGGTTTAACCGCAAGAACACTTTAGCATTGTCTCAACAATATTTTCTTAATATGATTAATAAAGATTTATGTTTTAATTTATAATCCTAAAGAATATTATGTTTAAATATCGATCAATCTGGCCTCTTATATAAACACACTTTTAAAATTAGCAAAACATTTCTGTATTTAGTCTTTAGACAGAATTTATCATTTTTAATATGACCAACGAACTATTACATTGCCTTACTATTTATTTCCAGGAAATTGAATAACGTTGGTGAACCAGGAATGTATTTTTGTTCTTGGCTTAATTGTAATTTCGATCTTTTTATGAAATGTTGACGATAAATTCCGTACCAGTACTGTTCTCCACGCTTCCGTATTCTAAAGTAACCTATTATTTATTCCTCTGCCCATTAAAAATTTAGAAATTCAATTAGTTCATGTAAGTCAATAAAATACATGATATTTTAATAGATTTTTAGCTGTTCCTTTACTCTCTATTCTAAATTTATTTATTTTTTATATCTATACCTTCATCTTCATAATGTGTGGAAAAATAAAACCGAATTAAATATGCTCATGCCATATACGACCTCATTTTGCTAAAAAGCAATATGAAAATAAATACAATTTTCGATAATTATGAATATTTTCATGTTTTACATTTTTAAAAATATGAACATTAAAATTTCGTTTTTTAATTAACACACTTAGTTGAGTAGTATTACTGTTATGCTTCTAAATAAAATTTTAATTTATCATATATAGTTATTAAAACTATTTGATTTGTGATATCAGAAAATAAAATATATTTTTCTAAACACACTTACCTTATTTTCCCTTTTATTTCTCTAAATTTTCCTTTTTTTTGAATTCAAATAGTAACTATAAAGAATCTCACCTTTGGCAGTAATTGATCATCAAATTGTTAAAATTTAGTAAGATAGTATAAAATACAACAAAATGACCAATCTTTTTTAACCGCCAATAAATTAATATCCTAAAATAAAAAGACAAAGAAATATATGGGATCAGATAAATGAATTATTTATTTTTCTGCAACATAAGAAATTATTTTATTTTAAAATATATGATTTTACAGACTTTGTAAAGATTGAATTCGCACTTTTGTTCTGTATATTGAAAAATTAGAAATTTCAATTTAAAACCAGTTTATTATATTTCTTTGATGAAAATATTATTATACGATGAACCACTTTTGTAAGAAAACAATTTATTATTTTTGCCAGGAGGTAAATAATTACCCCGAAAATAAATTTTGTGTGAAAAAATAAATTTATGATTTTATATTGAAAATAAAATAATTTAAATCCAATTTCATTAAAAAGGGAAATTTTACGCTATCGAATTTACAAATCGCATTATATTTTATCGTTCATACGAATTTTACTATCCTAGAGTGTTTATTTTCGGACTTTTTAATTTTAATTTTGTATGGCTAAATCTTAGGTTAGATACGATTACATATAATAAATATACATACAGAATCATGAGTTTTTTTCATAAACATCTGAATTGAGGGATTGATAACTCAAAAAAAAAACAGTTAATCATAGATTTGACTCTCAACAAAAATTTAAAGTTTGATAAAAATATAGATAAGACACGTGAAGAACATTTTAATCTTTTATCTAAATTTTTGGATTACGTAGTAATGCATTTATAAATATTCGTCCGATCCAAATATGTTTAATGTATTGCGACAATGAAATGATTAATTTAAATTAATTTGACAATACTCGTTGGTAATTCGTGGTATAATAGAATTCAGAGGTATAAAATTGATTAAAAATGATAATGGCGTAATTTTTTACTATTCAAATGATATTTATACAACTCTTAAGTAACAATGAAAGACGTCAGAATTCGGCTGTGTATGTCTGCAAATAACTAGGCAAAAATGAATGAAAAAGCTTTTAGTTTTAACATTATAAATGCTAAATATATATAATCTCGGAAAGCAGTTTTGAATTCTATCTGAGCAATACGAAGTATTATTAAGAGGTTTAACATTTTGATAGGATAATCGATAATCATCTCATTCTACGCTGCGGAAATATTATATGAAAAAAAATATGCAGAACTGATATTACTCAATTATTCGCCACACCCTGAATTGGCAATAGTAAACTGAATAATATCGGTACCATATTGAATATTCCATAACATTCAGATTTAATGTGTAGGAATAAAAGTTCATATTTTCCTCATTCGGGAACACAAAAAAAAAACGATTTATACGACCTAAATTATTATGCAGCAAGAATCGATTGCCTAAAAATGTAATTAAAAATTTTTTGTTATCATCAAATATTTAAATTCTCTAGAAATATTTAGAATTTTTTACATCCCCCCCCCTTCAAGGTTCTGAATAGTTAAGTTTATATTTGAACACCTATGTAGTTGTCCCATAATGAAAATATACGATCCACATAAGAAACAACAAAAATGTTTGATTTTCATTATTTGATTCACATCAAATCTAATTTAATAGAGTGAATGCTCGACGCTTGATAATTTATACTCTCTTTTTAATTGCTAACCTCGATATTTAACTTCAGGCGTCTATTGCTAAGATGAGTTGATTGATAATTTACGCATCTCAATAGTTTTTCACTTTTGTTTCTTCTTAAATATAGTGAAACGCTAGTAAGCTATAAGATCTTTTCCTTAAAAACTTTTCTATATTTTCTATCGATGAGTAAATTATTTTCCTATGCCATCGCATACATTTTGCAATAAAAATAAGCAGGTACTTTAGATTTCAGAGTTATATACGATAATCGACCAATATTATTTATGTAGATTTGCTTTAAAATTAAATATAGTAACAAAATATATACAACATTACATATTTTATCGATATATAAAAAAAATTATATTTTCAATGTGTAAAAAATTTGAATATATAAAGCTGAGCTGATGATATTTATTTTGTATCGCAATCAATCCATTTGATAATTAACATTTACTCTAAATTTATTATTTATAAATATTTTGTACTGAAGACTACGATGAGTCATGAAGATGATTATATCATTTAAACATATGTTGTAAAATCAAATTGTGTGTATTTTATATGGTAAATTGTGGAGTTTTTAAAGAAATATCCTAGCATTATTAATATTTGTTTAAATTTTATTCATTGAATAATACTTCGTAATATATAATTAAAAAGCTTTTTCATTTTGTACAATATTTCGAAATTAGCAATAAATCTTTTAAAATTACGATATTGAAATTATTTTAATTACTCATAATAAATTCCGATTAATTATGGTGCGTTTTAAATATTTATAAATAATTCTTAAAGAAATTTAATTCTGTCAAAACTGCATGATATTATTAAACCAAATAGAATTGTGGGAAAGCTGTTGATTACGCCTTTTAAAAAATTTCAACTTATGAAATAAATAGAAATTTGTCTTGAATTCAATAATTTTGGTGGACGGCTAAAGTTAAAACTGTCAATTGTTGTATATTTAGGCTGTCTTCCAAGAAAATTATCAAAGCACAGTTGTTTAAAGAAAGACAGAAAAGATCATGAATAAAACATAGGTTGTAGCTTTACATTCTTATTATGCCCATTCTATTATTGTTTCAGATTTCTTATAATGAATGGAATTGCAAATTATATCCTATCTTTATATTTTCAGAAATCAAATGAGAAGAATACTGCGAGTTTGAACATCTGGCAGCCCCAAAATTCTTTTCTTTAAACCTATGAGAATATATTGTGAATCCTATCAATTATATTTTAAAAAACTGGGGATAATGTTCTTAAATTTTACCATAGTAATATAATCAAATGAATTATTATTATTCGTACCAAAATAAATGAACGCTATTAAAGAATTCATGGCATGGGTACGTAGCGGTCATTTAAAGCCGTCTCTTCATTTTTTTAATAATGAGCAACGCAGCATATTTATTATATGAGGGCATCTTTGCCTCATAAAAAGACTCTTTAAAGGAAAAAAACTCGTAGAACATATTAATGTATGTTAATTAGATTAAATTATAACCCCATTCCTATTCCAGATTACCAATTATGTCAGATTTTAGAGATGCCGATGATTAGCGTTTTCAAAATGTTTATCTGACTGTTACTTTTTAGGCTGATATTTTTATAAAATTTTTTTTTGTCCTAATAAATTATGTATTATACGGATAAAATCTATCTATGAAGACGATCGTATTTTCACATAGAAACTTGGAAGCTATAACGCAATATATATTTTTCAATATACACACATTGTTAGAAACCTCGAACTGTTAATTATTCCAGACTTAGAGAGAATTGAGTCATATGCTGAATTGATTATTATAAGCTAAATTAGATTGGGAAGTCGTTTATTTGAAAAAAGACGCGAAATAAGTTGATTCATATTATTTGGAATATCTTTATAAACGTTTGATACAGATTTTCTCGACAAAAAAACGCGTTTATGTTGACATCAAAAATTTCAGGTAGGTATAATGGGCCAACATTATAATTTAATAAAAATTTTGGTAGTTTAAAAAAAAACTTTACAAGCTTCAAAATTACTTAATTAATAGATGAGCCTGTATTATTTTAAAATAAATCATAATTTATGCAATTAAATGAACTCGTTATAATCGTGAAAGAAGAGAGTTTAAATGCAATTGTATTTCACAATTTAAATTCGGTAGCAATTAATTGGCACTTTTGACAAATCTTGTATTTTTATAGAATGCTAGTTTATTATGAATACTGACTAAGCTTATAATTCTTATAAAAGTTAACAATTGGCACAAATTTATATAAAAATATTCAGAAAATATATTTTTAATCATTATCGATTATATGGGGTAATGCTTTTAAGAAATATAATTTTAATGATACTATAAGACAGTATAATTTATTTCAAATTGTATTTTGATTTTTTTTGCGTAAAAGATCAATTTTTTTTCATAGCCGTATACTGTTATACCATTTTTTATTTTAATGTTATGTTGTACAATTTAATTGTATTGGGTGGAATGTTGGGACACAATAGTGTCATAAATTGCTTAACTTTTATCAGCATTGTAGAATTTAAGCTCTATTTATATCGTTTCAGTTACGATGGTTCAAATATATATGATAAAACTAGCAATATAACACAAAAAACAGATGGATATCATTTGATATTTTTCTTTTTTGACTTTCAGATCATTTTCTTTAGGACTGATAAAGTATATTTATGGTATTGATATGCTATCTTTTAATCTTAATGACGATGGCACTATCATCTGAATTAATGAAGATTGATATTTAATGTGGAATAAAGATGTGCCACATAATTCTTACAAAATTAAGCATGTCTTTAGTCAACCTAAAGAACATTTTTCGTTATTTATAGTATCCTTGCAATGCTCTTTGCATATACTTTCTTTTCCCATAAATATTTTCATATTTCTTCCTTGCATATCTAATATATTTTATTATTTATTCATAGCAAGTAGTAGAAAGTTTCATTAAAAATTGGTATAGAGTTAACCTAAATTTAAATTTCTACATTTAGCCTTTTAAAATAGAGACATATTCTACTAAAGCTCAACTGAATCAATTTCATTTTTTGACAAAAAAAATTATGTCTTCGATCAGTCAGAATATTTTTTATGGCCAGTCTTGTAAAAGCTCATACAATGTACCGTATATTATAATTCATCTTAATTTAAAAATGCAGATCCTAAGTATAAATGTATGTTTTTTTTTCACATGTCTCAATGTGATTAAATCAATATTAAATAATTTATTGGTTTATATATACAAATCTTACTATTACGCGCAAGGGCTCCTTAATTAAATTTTTAATATTAGTTTCGCACTAATTTTAAGATCATTCGCCATAAAAATATCATTATAAATAATACCCAGTTAATTATGCTTGGCAAAATCACTACAAAATGAAAAAAAAATAGAAAATATATATCTTAGAACAGAACGTATGCGGATAAATATTTCTACGAATCAAAAAAAAAATTACAAAATTAAATATAATAATTCAGAATTTTGGCCCTTTACTGTAGATAAGTTTTCAATTCTATAAATTCGGTTTCTGATTTTTAGTTAAATAATATCGCACTACGATTATAAGGATACATTATAAAAGTTGATGAATTTATTTACAAAGCAACTATCTATATTAGTTTCTATAAATAAGTGTCTTTGCATATTTAGTTTATTCTAACTTGATCTTATAGTTTGTTTGAAATATTAATAGATCTTGTTTATCTACTGATTTCGTGATACTTAACCTGTCAGGTATAAATAAAATTACCATAAATGTCTCTTCTACTACTCGTTCTAGCTCGCATTTTGATAATATTACATATATATTTTTGCATTTATTTTTAATAAATTCTCATTTCTATGTTTCAATGTGCTTTTGCCAATTAAAAATAAGGTTGAAGACTGTTTTTCTTTTGTCTTACGATCTATTTTTGCTGTCTCTATGAGCTAAACTGTTTTATTTACATTTAAAATATTCCGCTAATCGTAAAATCAAATACCAAGAAAGAAAAAATTCAGACAAACCTCGACCTCCGTAGATAATTGTTTCTTGAAAATTGATGAATGTTGAGATGTACGGAAGTAGATGAAATTAAAACATTACATATTTATTATTTTAAATAAGTTATAATACTTTATTAATATATTTATTTATTATTTTTTGAAATGTATTAAAAAAAAATATTCTTCACAAATAAACAATTTTAATACACATTAATTTAAATTAAGTACTCTAGTGTTTTTTTATAAAAACTCGTCCGTAGTAGATTGGATTCGCATATTTCTTATTTTTTTATATAAAGTTCGCTGTAACATGCATTGTCTATTTAGTTTCTCTTCGTAGTTGAAAGATGTGCTCTTCATTTCAATCGCATCTTACATTATGGCCAAAACTGTTTAAGGATGCATAAAGGCTACATTTATATTTTTGATTGTCCGACTTTTAACGTTTGATTTATCAACTTTATTTTCATTTTCATTTTGGATTTCAATTGATTCTTCTTGCTCAATTAAATTTTAATTTAATACTGGTTCTTTGTGAGATGCAGCTTACGCATTAACTTCTTCGTTTTTAACATTAAAATTTTATTCATTCATTAGGTCAATTATTTTAGCTGCGATCAATTCCAGAGTTTATTCAGACTTGATAAAATCACTTATTTATTTCGGTTATAGTTACTCTTCGCAGATCTTTCCTCGTTGACTCTTTTATTTAAGCCCAGAAATCTGCAATAATGTTTATTGCATTCCATATATTATAGTTCTTCCGAAAATTTCTTAATGCAGGTTCATTTTCATTGTCAGAGCCATCAATTGAGGGGGTTATAAATTTTGTCACACAACCTCGTTGAAATTTAGTTATTAATGTTAGCTTAATTGGCTGATGAGACAATATTTGAATGAAGAAATACTACATTTATTTCTGAGCATAAATCTTGCAAACATTTCGGATGTCCTGGGGGACATTGCTTAATAAAAACAAATTATTTCATCACTATACTTCTTGACTTCTGGAACGAAATGATGAATGAAACAATCTTCGAAAATTAGTGCTGAAGCCCACCCTTTTTTATTTAATTTCAAAATATCGGGAGACTATTTCTTACCCTTTCCATTTAAAGCTCAAAGATTTTCTGATTCATAAATAAGTATATCTTTAATTTCAATTCGCAAGCTAAATTCGACCTAAAGTCATCTAACGACGCCTGCATGTTTTATGTACATGTGCCGATGATTATTTCTTTGATAAAAAAGGTACGGTTTGACATTTTTTTTTCAAAAATAATCTGGTTTCGTCTATATTAAATATTAAATAAAAAGAAAACCTTTCATCATTAATAATTTTTTCCAATGAAGAGATAAAAATATTTGCGGCATTTTTACATTCATCAGCAGCCTCTCTAGTAAATTTCATATTGTGCATAAAATACGTTGTTTTTTAATTTGTTGAACTCGATATTACTTGATTGAAATTGCACTGTAGGAGTTCCATTCAGTCGAGTTTAAAATCTTGATGCAAAGTAAAGGGCTTTGCTTGAATATTTGAAATGCTACGAAGGTCAATTTTTTTGATATTATTCTTTAATCCATGATAATAACGAGCTCTGCATATCATCCATTGCTACGCTCTGTCTATCGAAACTATCTTTGAGGACAGATTCCTAAAAGTTTTAACTTATTCTCTTTGATTACATTCTTATTTTTCAAAATTGAACATATTGTTGTCCGGATCATTTTGTACGACGGCCGATCGATACAGAAAATTCGCCGTTTTTCTGACAGCCTTATGATTTCTTTTTGTATTTGTATTGTAAGAAGTTTGTGGGTAGTTGATCCAATTATTTTTACAGCTCACTGTTTTTCATCCATGTTTATGAATTTATAGTCGCGTAATATTTATACATGTTTACATTAACCTGAACATATTCGTAAATACACACCGGAAGGTCGTAACTATAAATCTGTTACTAACCTTACGAATGCATACAAAAAAGCCACGAACGATTAGATATGATAGCCAGGAGTATGACTAATTAACATATCAGACCGGGGGATTTTAGGTTATACTAGACACCACACGCAATGGGGATATAAGAAGAGTTCGCAATTGCTCGAGAATCCTTTCCTCATTTATGACGTAAATATTTTTTCCTTGTTAATGTACGAAATAGTGAAACTTTCGATAATTGAGTTTCGCCTGTACATATATTTTGTTGAATTTATTATTCATAATATACTATTTATTTATTTTATAAGTTATATTGAGAAGCCATAGATATTTTTGTTTGCTTATTACATGTGGTTTAATTCATTTTAAAAGATTGCTTTTTAACAACTTAGATATTATGTTTATTTCGTTCTTTAAAGTTTAAAAAATAAAGAATTAAAAATTTTAGAAATATTCTGCTTTCTCGCTGCAGTATCAACTAATATTTTTCGCGATAACTGGGCATTTTTTGTTTACCACAAAATAAATTATATGTCTTATGACCTACCTTCGTAGTAAAATATATTTTTCTTTGTTAGCGCATTAAAAATGTTAAGATGCTATCGTTAAAATTAGATAAACCATCCCCTTCTTGATTATTCATCAATATATACACATATGCGTCTCACTAATTACTATCCCAGAAAAATTAAAATTTTTGTGTAAAATATGGACAGACGTATATCAGATAAACAGATAAAATTTCAGGACCCTGCTGTCTATTGATTTTATTTTTTTGCATAACTTCTACAATACTTATAATAAAAAGCTAAAAAAAATAGATTTTATAGGATATTTTATACATTTACGTTTCGAACTTTTTATTGTGGTTTCTATTTCTTATTTGAAAAAATAATATTAA
>SGJC01000170.1:0-26293 GCA_009887335.1 Henneguya salminicola | reverse complement strand
TCGTCCATGTTTATCAATGAAGCAGAGGAATGGCCATGCATCCGAATCTCCTCAGCAACAAAGGATTGGAATGCCTGAACTTTTTGCTGCCAATCAGCTAGAAATGACTGTCCACTAGTGGTCGATGCGCGAATGGAAAGATTGTTGCGGCGCATAAATTTGAAAACCCAATTCGCCCCTCTTGAAAAATTTTCAAGCCCGATGGTTGCTGCAATAATTCTCGCTCGTAATTTGAGGGCAAGCGACCAAGTCCGCACCGATTTTTCATCGACAGAAAATTGCTTGCCAGCTGCCCGATTTCCATGGTTTGAAGCATATTCACACAATCGAATCTTAAATTCTGCAGTATAAGAATTTCTTGTCGCCATTTTTGAATGCGGGCTATACGCAGGTGCGGACTATCTGTTTTTTTTTCAATAATGCGAAAGCTGCGGGCAATACGTGGGTGCAGGCTATACCCGCGAAAATACGGTACTTAAAAATAAACGAGAAATATTATTTATTCACGTGGTAGACTTTATATTTTGTTTCATTAATATACATAATATATATAGACCATTTTATAAAAACGAATTTAATGTTATTTTCTTGAGCATTGTAAGAATGTCAATCAATTTTAAGATGAAAAATTTGATTTATTTTTTTTAATTTTTAGCCTAGATATATAATATAGAAAGTTTGAAATTATTATTTTAACGAGAGAACAATAAATATAATGCAGTTTTATCTCTTCGTTTAGTGTACGCACATCTTGTAAAACTCGTTAATTTAAGATTTAAAAAATTTTTGAAAGAATATAATAAAGCCCAAACTTTGTAAGCGGAAAATATGTTTTTACTGGATATTAAGTTATATGAGAATTCAATAACGTTAAAAAGTACTTATATAATATTTTCTAACAAATTGTTATCACTATATGGAGTAAAATATTATTGCTGGACGAGTAGTATATTTTTCTTCTGAAAATTTAACCGATTATACTTTTTTGAAACTGGATTCTGTTAAATAACCACATTTTTATATTTGATGTTTAAAAATATAATATTGTTATTTCATATTTTTGTAATCTATATATTTGAAAGCTTACTGCAAAATATAAAATTTTTATTATAATTTGATAAAAGGAAAAATTTTTTATGATAAAACTTTTTTGTTAGATTAATGACAATTTATAACAATTTTAAACCTTAATAAATACACAGAAATTAATATATGACCATTAATTTTGACATAATTAAGAACCCAATTGTGAAAAACTGCAAAGTATAAAATCTGGTACGATATTTAAATTTAAAAAAAAAGATATGATGTAAATTATTAAACCTCTCGCAGGATTAATTAGTTTTACTTACATTGGCGGTTTTCAATTAATCTTTAATTTGTATGAAAAAAACGTTTTATGCACTGTCTATCGTATAATATCACAGGGTAGGTTAAATAACTACACATGGACGTAAATGTTAACAGTACAGCCGTTTCTTAATTTCTAAAATAATTTTTACAGCAATCAAGTGTTTTCTAATACTTTGGAATCTTTCAGCATAGAAAACTTACTGGAATAGATTATTGAAGTTTAATAGAAGTATAGCTGATAGAAAAAAGACAATTTTCTATGAGATGGATGGTGAACTAACTTTAAAAAGAATGAAAAACTTAAATTTAAACTGTGCAAGGCGTTTGAGAATGCTATGTGCGTTAAAGTGTAGGCATAATACATTGCAACACTGTATCAGATCCCATGCTAGATATCCCAATGAATAAGACAACAAGGGAAGGAGGATACAACTCTAAGCTTAAAGGCTCCCTCAAATACAATGATAAAAAATTTATAGTTGTTTTGTTAGGATCCACACCATACAAGATATGATTAATTGAATATAAATAAGAAAGGATTGAAGAAATAACTGTTCAGAACGGGGAATGTTATACAAAGAACAGAAAGAGAGATATATAATTGCATCAGAAATTTTTCTAAATAAATTGAATAAGAATATAGGATTGAGCCATATAGTTCCATAAATGTATATAAATATCTTCAGTATAAGATGGATTCGTCCCGCTATTCAATTAAACACATCCCTTTATTATATCTTGATATATTCCCAATAAAATTCGATATAATAGAATAAAGGTGAAATTTAGTACAATTGTGTTTGCAAAACATTTTTATTTCAAAACTTGAAAATTAAAATAATCAAACTATTTCGACTTGTATTATAATTTTATAGTTTTTAAGCCTTGGAAGAACATTGAGAAAATATTTTATGCCCCAAAATGAGATGTATTAACTTAAAGAAAAAGAAAATTATTTAGTTTTAAAAAAAAACTTACCTTCGATCTAAAAAGCTACAATTAAAAACGCTGCGATCAAAGCAGACTAAATCATAATTTTTCAAAAAGTAAGGAATTAGAAAGTTAGTTATATTACAATCGAAAACTATATGATATGTTAGTGTTTTTATTTCATCTATAATATAGAATTGAAAAGTATATTGTTGTCTATTTTTCATACATTTTATATTACTGAAAATAATATTATTATCAGTAAAATGATTGACGATACCAAAACCATAATCTTATATTTTAATATTATGCTTTCCTTGCATCCAATTACAATTATGTTATCTTTGATTGTGGTACAGTCTGAAATTTTTCTATCAAAACAACAAGAATCGGGATAATGATCAAGCCAAAATTGATGGGATTCCAGTCCACAGCAATTAAACTGTATTTACAAAAATAGGATCAATACCTTTTCTTGTATTTTATCAAGATAATTAATATTCTTGTGTAAATTGTTCGAGTATAAATCAAGTATTTCGACTATAATATTTTCCCCCTGTAATAGCAAATTATAATATACTGTGTGGTATCCTAGTGTCAGGTGAATTAAATGACCAATCGAACAACCAACAATGAAGATATGTAGAAACATTGAAAAATATATGAAAGCCTTTCTAGGTTTAAGAGTGCTGTATATTGTGCATATAATTATAATTATTATATAAGAACCATTCAAACAAAATCCAATAGATATGGAAAAAAAATAATTATTTTTGATGATCAATGTGAACATTTCGTTCCACAGAACTCCAATTCCAATTAATCCTGATGATGCAATCTAAAATTAAAAAATTAACATACTAAAATTATAATTATAGAGAGCCAAAATATTACTGAAACATTCATTCTCTTATGAAAACATTAATTCCCGAAAGAATCATTTGTGAACAACATTTTATTTATGTTGTTAAATATCCTCAATGAAATCGTTTTAATATTTTAAAATTAAGCACAATTCGTTATTAATGTTATGCCATATTCAGCCATTCCAAAAGAATAACATTAATTGACATTTGTCTCTTAATCATTCTATGGGAGTTAATGAGGGGAATAAAAATCCAAACTTTTCATCAATTTTTGAAATAGGAATGTAATATTAGATCAAATTCAAATATTTTTTCCTCAAAAAATATTTAAAGAAAACACACGCAAAAAAATCATTTCTCAGTGTTAAATACAAGAGGTAAGAATTAATTTGAATAAATTACGTCAACTGAAATAAAAAAAACCATATTTTTTCTCCCAAACCAGTCGGAAAATAATATTTAAAATACTATAAATTGGCTGAGAAGGCTGCCACAGATAATAATCAATGAATTCTTTAATTTTAAATAACGGTGCAATAATTCGATTTACCATTACAAAATAAATAATATTCTTCTATAAAAAAAACAAAAATTTTATTTTGCAACTATTCAATATAATTTGTTGAAGCGAATACATTAATACGCTGAACTAGAAAAAATACTTTAATATTAAAAAAATAAATAATTAATTCATGAAAAGCCTACGCCAATAAAAATGCTTATATTTTATTTGAAAATTAAATAGTAGAAATATTAAAAATAGTTCTCGAGATGTTAAGTGCATTTATCTGTGAAAAATTATTCCGGTGTTGATATTTAATTTTTGCAATTTTCATGTATAATTTTTTATACTCAGTCGTTTATAGTTGCTTGGTTCTTTATAATTTTACACGCTTTATGTGACCAGATCATCACTAGAAATTCATCGATAGTCGAAATGTTAAAAGCTAAAATATTTTAGAACTGCTTCTAAAACAAACTTTACTTATTTTTAAATTAGTTATAAACACTGCACATGTAAATATTGTACAATGAATTTTAAATTGTAATATGCAAATTCAATGAAAATACCCTTCTTAGACTACTAATTTTAACGCACTTTGTCCCTCGGTAGTAGCGGCTAAAAAGGCGAAAGATAACTAATAGAAATAGACAATATTGAACCAAAAGATATAATTATATCAATAAATCATTCAATTATATATTTATTTTAATGGCAACCATTCATTTTAACAAATTATTCATAAAATACAATCTAAGTAAATAAGTTAGCTTTTTTAGGTATTTTATAATTTAAAAAAAATATATTTTGGATTTGTCTTTTAAAACAGATTAATTATTTTTAGTCGTGAAACCTTCATGATTTGAAGCAGCGTACTATTTACTGTAATCTAGAGCTCATTTTTTATGAAAAGAATAATAAAAAATCGAACAAATTATTGCCAGCATGTTTCCTGAATCAGTTTTCCAGCAAGCCAAGATACGAAGAGGAGATTGAGGCAGCTTTTTTAAAATTTATTCTGCCTTTTAATCGAAATATATATGAAATAATAACGATAATAGCATAAAGCTATAAAATACTGGTTCTAATTTTCAATTCTTACTCCTATCTCATGGATAAGTTTTACATTTGATTTTCTTTCGTGCAAATATTCGAATAAAATTTTGAGGAAATATTTTTGCTTTTTGAGGAAATGAATTTCAAACAAGTTTTTATTCTGAATTATGCAAGTATTGTTTATGTTTGTTGAAAGACTTAAAATAATATAATTTTTTTGTTTCTACCTAAAATTGTATGCACGTTATTGATTTAAATAAATAGGTATATTTTTTTTAAATTCGACAGTTGTCATATTTTTTTCTTACCCTTAAATGCTTTAAAAATATAGTAATTTAAATGTGTTTATGAAAATTATTTTAAATCGATGTAAACGATACCAGATATTCCCTGAAAGTCCCTTTATATAAATTGGCTAACCGATTAATTATGCCTTGTCTTCTTCAGGAGGAAGGTTTGAACAATTCATAATCTTTTTTTTTGTTATATGCCATAATATTTAAAAACAGATATTGCTTACACAATGATAATCCTTAAGTTCTGTGGTTTAACTCAAGTGTTATAAAAGAAATCAATTAAAGGCTGTGTGAATAACATTTTAAAGGAATTAAATTTTTGCTAATTTGATAAATATTAAAAGAATCCCCTCATTCCATTAAAAATATAATTTTCAAACGTAATTCTATTTTACAAGGAGAATAATATAAAAAAAATAAAGATTTTACTATTGTAAATTGCCCAAGAGCTTAACAAAGTGCGCATTTTTTTTAATATTATTTATCGTTTTTGTTTAAATCAATAAATGTGCAAAATTTAAAATATTTAAACTCTTTTGTGCGAGAAGCTTTAAAATTTCATAGTTAGTGTTAGATTACTTCTGAGTAGACACCATCGTAGGGGCATTCCTGCCTAGTCAATTGATTTTAGTGCATCTTTTATTCAGTAAAAGAACAACCTTTCCTCTGTTCAATAAACTCGCGTTATAATTATCTTAATAACTCTTTCCCGGATATTCAGTCTGGCATTAACTCTATGATCGAATTTCATTATATAATTCATAAAGTTTTTGTACATTCGACACAAACCGCCTTCCAACAACCACCCTTAAATCGTTAATTGCTACTATTTCTAAAAAAAAAATATTCGTATTAACTGCTCCTAATAGATATTAAGATTAATTCCCCTCGATCTTTATACGCTCGATACCCCCCCCTTCTTAGTTTATGTTATTATTCAGTTTTTTTACACTTTAATAAGTTTAAACCTCAAAAGAACTTGTGTAAAAAAATATAAGGCAAAATATGAAAATTTTCAGACTTTTTCACGATTTAATGAACTTTTTATAGTCTCTGGTAAATACTTGACCTATGCAATATCAAATCATAATATATATATCAAATTAAATATTAAGTAACAATAAATTCAAAATCATTAATTATTTATTAGATTATAATCCTTAAGCTTAAATTGAAAGATTTTGTAGTGTCAATGCAAGGATTCAAGGTATCTTCAATTCAGATTCTAAATTATTGAATATTTAAATAATTTTTAAAACTTTGCATTTACTCAAAAATTGCTGATTTCAAAACATTCAACATTTTCAGTCTTAATATTTTTACTAGTGTATTTGGTTCATTTAATTTTAAAACGTTATTGATCGAATATAACAATTTTATATTTCAAATATCTTAATTATGAATTACTCATTCCCGCATAAAAATATGATTTTTAATAAATATATTTAAATTATAAGAACAATCAATTTTGAGAATAAATATTTCGAGAAAAATATAATAAATATGAGGGGAAGGCTTTTTCTTTTTATAATTAAAATACTTTATTTCATTTTACATTTTTCGGGCGCTGTCACATACTATTTTGTTAAAAGTTAAATTTTCTATAAGTGGAGCAGTTTCAAGAGTAAATAATCAAGGAGTATCAAAAAATGGCTGTAAACTAATTTCTGTTAAGAAAAATTAAACAGGATAACGCACTAATGTGTCATATTGATATTACTTTTTCTTCAAAAAAATATTGGTTGTAATAAATAAGCTCAATAATTTTTAAATAATTATAATAAGAGCTAATTACTCTCAAAAATCAAAACGAAATAATTTGACAGTTTTTTTTAACCAATATATTAAATATGATAATTCCTTAAATTAATAACTCAGAAATATTTTTTCCCCCACAAAATAATGTAGGCATAAATGGCAATGTAAATGCTATTTTTTTTTTAATTTTGTTTGTCAAATCTAGACAATAGTCTAAAAATGAAATGAGGATAATGTTAATAATATTATAATTATTACGTATCATTATGTTTATTTTATCTCCTTATTTGCTTTATGACTGTACCTTAAAATATGTTATTCAGTACTGAGATATTGGATTTTTTTAAAGATTTATAATATAATAAAATGGCGCCGGCTGAAGACAGGAATATTAAATTAATCCCTATACCGATAGCAATGCATCTAAACGTAGTGTTAACCGTTGTAAATTACCTATACGGTATAAAGGAAACAACGGGTATTTTATCCATTATTGTCTTTTCGATATAGCACAGAATATAGGCCATTTTATAGCTGGTTGTAATTTTATCCCGAACATCTTTTTGAATTAACAAGTTCCTCGCAATGCTGAATAATATATTATGGGGAATTCTATGAAACTTAAAAGTTTCATTGTCTGACAACGAGGTGTTTTTCACAATAGTTACAATACGTTTTTTTATAAATTTGGGAATTTCAAATACAATTTAAAATGAATTACGGATTTTCATTGGAACAGTGTTAATATAACTTTCTATATATTGTTGAGCTTCACATGCATATCTAAGTATTGGACCACTTGCAATATAATTAAGAGCTAATTCCCCTTGATTTACAGCAAGTAGTCTTATATGTTCAACTTGAATATCTTCGATATCAATAGCTTGGCATGTTTTCTTATCTAATAAATTTTTCAAGACGGTGTAGCGTATAGCATTTCTTACCCTTAACGTTAAGTCTTAAGAAAGATTCAAAAAGAATACTATTTGCGCTGTGTAAAAACATAAGATAATTAATTATTTCCATCGTTTTATTTTCAAGCTCTATTTATAAGTCTAATTAACAGACCAGGAATAATTTTTTCAATATTTTTCACAATTCCAGATATATTAAAATCCATTAAAAAAACACATTTAGGAGGATATGAAGCATATAATTTTAAATAATCCCTAATTTCTTTTTTATCATCTCAAAATTGAAAATCAAATATTACTATCATTTAGTGATGGTTTCTCGTTTATATTGTAGCTTTGGAATTCTACCACGGAGTTTTCCGAAACATTTTGTTTTATTTCCAAAAAGAAAATGTTCCCTTTTTGGAATCCTTTTATATCTTGTGGTATAATCATCTTAAATATATCTTAAATTTATCTTTACAATTAAAAAGAAAACAAAAGAGAGAAAATACATTTCTTTTCTCATCATCAATAGTTTTTTTTTAATCTCATGAAATTTTATATCGCCTTAATATTATTTTTCGAATGAATAAAATTGTTAAGAAAATATGATTATTTCAGCTTACAACTAGAGAAATGTATGGAACAAAGTAAATCATCCTTATTAAAGATTCGAGATTATAACTGTACAAGAAATATTAAAAGTAAACAAAAAATTTATGTTCTTTTATTATATTATAACCGATTTTAAATGTATAACATATTTTTTTATAAATATAACTAAAGCGATTTTTTAAGATTATATTCAAAATGTAATATTCATCGTATTAAAGTAGACGAGGCTTTACATTACAACTGTTTTTTAATTTAGTATATTTAAATAGGAAGTAATTCATGGGTCAGTCAAGTTTATAAATGATGAGTAAAATTAATATATTACTTCAATTTAAAAAAAAAGATGGTACATTTTCCGACATTTTTAAGCAGTAATTTTAATATGATTATTTAAAAAAAATAAATATCTAATTATTTCAAGCCATCTCAGTGTCAATTATTCTCAATACGTCTCAGATTTTTATAATACGGCGTATGTTTATAGATTGATAAGCAAAATAAAATATGGCAAGGTGGTAAAGGAAAATAAATATATAGTTTTATAAATTATAATAAATTAATAAAATTTAAAAAAAAAATTCTCTATTATTTGTTCTGAATTCGGAGGATTGTTAGAAACTATTTTATTTATTCCAACAATTACAAAATATTCTAGTATTTACAAAAAAAGGTGCTAAAATTTACGCCCAAGAAGTTGCTTATTCTAGAAATTTTAGAGTTAGTGTATTGAGAATATATTAAAATATTAAAAAAGGTGAGATTTTTAGTTTCCGAAGTGAGAGAATATTTCATTTAGCAATTATTTTTATATTTAATATGCCTCTGTTGTTATGTTAGAATAAAAAAATATTCTCAGCTGGACCTATTAAAATGGCGCATGGCTTTTTCGTATAATTTTTAACATTTTACAGGTGTACATATTTTTTACTTATAGTAGCACTTTTTTTCAAACAATGAGCATAAAATATATAAAATAATAGTCGTGTGGAATTATTATCGATTAAATTTGTCAGCAAGTAAAATCGATTTTGAGAAAGCAATGGGTTTATTTAATAGTAAAAGGAGTTTGTAGGAAATAAAATCTGTTGATAATAAGAAATTTTATTAACCAAGCCTTTGTATGAACATAAGAGCATTGTTCTTATAATATCCTATGAAACAAATAATGATTTAGAGTTTTTCGATGAAGGATGGGCAGAAAAATAAGAGGGGATCAACTTACACCCTCAAGATATGTAATCCTGCTTAGAGTTGCTTCGTTAACATTTTTAAACGCCGATTTTATAATTTTACAATATATTATTTTTGATATGTTTCAAGGATATATATATACATTAAAAGTTTGATATTACATGCAGGGGCTTATAAATCATTATAATAAAAAAACTTGCTAAATTAGTAGCAGAATTTAGTCGGTCTTAATCCTCAAGTTGATCTTTGAGTTTATGGATGCAATACAGTAGATTTTTTTCAAATGTCCATTTAAAACTATTTTTAAGCGTACTCGATTTAATTGTGAACTCGAAAGAGCAATCAAAAAGGAATTAAAATCTCAAATAATTATAACATGAGCAACAAAAATAAATGTGAAAAATAAAAAATTACTTCACGATGTAATGTCGAGAAATATTAAACTATACCGAGATATGAATCCAAAAATTTTTCATGTTGCTAAAGCAACTGTATCAAGTAAAGGATGAGCGCACCCTTAAACACCTAACAACTAATAATTAATTGTGTGGTATAAAGGCAGAAAATTTAATTGTTTGATAATCTAAAATTTGTTTCGTATATTATTAAATATTAAATAAAATTGTCTCATTTTAATTTAAATATGTTAATAAATACCATATTATCAAATTATAAAATCAGTCCTTTTTAAGAGACTTTTAAATATTATATCAAAAATATTCTAATTATGATTTTTTTAAATCAAACTATTATTTGAAACTTCGTTATAATTCCCAATTTATTACAAATATTAATTTTTTGCAAATAATTTTAGATATGATATATTTTTAACTTAGCAAAAATATAAATATGCAGGGATATAATCGTAAATAAAGATTCTGTCGATTGGCTTGAGAGTAAAAATTATTTAAATTAGTAAAAAATCACCACAAATTTAAAAAAAGGTAATCAGCTTTGAAAGTATCACAGATTGGGTTAATATTATTTAATCATTGCGTATTTTAAAAAAATAATGTTGAACTCTCACAAATTAAAATTTTTTGTCAAAATGTCAAAAAAATTATACCAACAACAATATAATTTATCAAAATATCAACTTTTAATGTAAGAAAAAAATAATACGAATACTATCAGACGAAGAAAAATTAAAAAATACAGCAAAAACAAAAATATTGATAAACTTATCCGAATTATTGTTGAATTCGCAATAATACCAGGGGCCTTAAAAAAACGCAAACACGTATTTTATATTAGTTAAACTGATCTTGGCAACTATTCGAAACAACATTTGTAGGTTTTGGTTGTATTTTTACTTGTGAAAGAAAAAATTGTTGTTTTCATTTCCAGAATTTTACCGAATCTTCAAGAACATCTCCATTATTACTTTATCTATTTCTCTTATGTAGACTAATTCATCACAAGCGGTATAGCTAGTAAAAATTTGATATGGCAAAGAAAAAACAGATTTAAAACCTGTGAATAGCTTTAAGGAAATAAGGCTTTGAAGAATATAAGGGGAAGATCTTATAAGCCTGAAATAAATTTTGTTCTTTTTATTTAATCTAAAGAAAATATTTCCAAAAAATGTCCTCAGTTTCTTCTGATAGTTCAAATAAATATTATAGATAAACAAATAAAACGTACTGATCGTATTAATAAAATGTAATTTAATATTCAAAAAATTATATTTTTTTTTATTTAATCGTGATACTATATTTCAATTATGAAGTTGAAAAAAATGGTTTTAAATGTTTTGACTTATTTTCAGTTAATACATTTAAAGATTAAACTTTATTCTCAATTCCCTACGCTTATACAACTCTGAGACTATGCTGCCTTTTCATTTTTTCGATACGCGTTTAATCCTCAAAATGTTGAGGTAAAAAATTTTTATGGTCAAATATATATATGGATAAGATAATATTTGGAGATCAGATATTATATAAAATGTCAAATCTTTAATAGCCTTCCAGTAATATTGCGTCTAAAATAAAATCATTGAAATTTTAACACCAGGATTCAACACAATCGCTTTATTTTCATAAATAAAAATGTTTAATAACTATTTCATTTTATCCCACGTGTTTATAGATCGCAATTCTTGTACTGATCCAGGGGAAAAGAGAGGAAAATATATGTAAATAAAAATTATTTATATATTCTATTACCCTTTTATTTTTACAATTGCATTGCTTTAAACATTATAATGCCGATTCCAGCTCCACAAACCAGGGATCTTTAGAGAAACTAAAGCTTCAAGGTCTCTCATATGAAGTTATGTACTCGACGGAACTTACCAAAGATGATATGTCAAATAATGACAATTAAAAATATAGAATTGGATGTACAAATCAAAAAAAATTATCTCAATCGAAATGCCTGAAAAATTAGAATAGATTTCCACTCAAATATTTTTTGTTAATTTCTTTACTTATTGATAGAAAAATTATTAAATATTAATTAGAACCAATTTTATTATTTTCAATAAATTAATCGAGATAGACGACATGGAAATATTTTATTTTAGTCTTTTTCGACTAATATTTTTTTTCATTTTAAGGCTGTGATTGAATGTGCTGAATATTTTTATTATTTAAAATATTGGTTAAGAGCGAATCTTAATTCACAGTTAATTTATCACCCATTATAAATGAAATTCTTTATTTAAACGCTCTTTCTGAGTGAATTAAGTTGCCAAAAAGTATGTTATCGAATATAAATTGAATCAGAATGTATTTTTTTGTCTTTGAGATTACTTTAGAATTTACTATAAGGCCAGCATACTATCCCTACGCTAACAGTCTTACATGACTGGTTTATTCTTCTAATGTACAATCAGAAGAACTTTGAAATTTATTTATATTTCAACTTCATCAATTAAATACGAGGATGATATAATATTTTGACGTTTCTCAAAACGATTAAAATACTTTGGGGGTTCTCTTAATTCATTGTTTTTTAAGATTTAAGAACACTTCGACTCGCTATTATGCAGTGTGTAAGCTTTTTGCTAAGATTCTGTGTGCATCCAATGTAGAGAACAAGAATCTTTAATTTCATCAAAGTTGAAAAATTGAACAACAGAAATAAAGGCAAATATTTCTGTCTCTTCCCTAAGAAAGTTAACCTTGAGTTTTTAGAAACACAACAATTGATTCGGAAGAATGCAATATTAAAAGTTTCAGAGCATTTTCGAAAGTTCTTAAATAATACTAAATTCATGTGCAACTGACTCAATCTTATATAAAAAAACTATAATTCAAATTCGTAAAAACTAATATTTACTCTGCCGAGTAGTTCAGGTAGGAGTATATGTATAAATAAAAAACTAGATTTGATCGAAAAGAAATTGGATTGAATTCGGTTAATTTGACTCAAATTGTTATTTTATATTTCATTTTTTAGTATATGATCCAAATAATTAAAGGTGCAAAGTTATTAATATATAAGAATAGCGTTATATTTAATCTTTTTACAAAAAAGAGATTAGTTATTACGGAAAATTGATAAAATATTTTTCAAATGAAATCATTTAAACTATAAGGGGCGAGCTAGGGTAAACAAGATGATTGAAAATATCGATTTGGTTACATGAAAAATAAATTAAGTGTGTTTCGTTTAGATCTCTGTGCGTTCCTCGCCGATAATTTGAACTATGTCCAGTTAATATCTGCTTTAAATTAGCATTGTCAAATTCGTAGTATTATTATAGACTTTAAAATGAATATAAAAATGGTGGGATGATCATATTCTTTTAAAATGTGATATTATATTGAACCAACCAAACCAGATGTTCTATGTTTCGGTTCGGAAGATGAGTGTTTGGTTTTATAAATTTCCCGTGGGAAGCCAAAGCATGTACGTTAATCAAGAATCGTATTGAATTAACTGTTCAGTCTAGGTGTCATCAAAATAATGGAGAAGTGGATACTATGTATTCTTAATTTTCGCGGGCATACAGGGATTCATAGGCTATTATGACGTGCTCTTGAGATAAAAAGATAATAAAGGTAATATTTATTATTAAGCATATAGTTCGCGTCATTTACATCAAAAATCCGAATTTAATGAGAGCCATTATGTTTTTGTCAGTAAGACGGAAAGAAAGGGTGTTAATATACCTGAAAATATAGATTTTTTAAAAAACCAATGCGAGCTTAATAAAGGTGGTACCTTAAAACAATATATTATGTTAGATGGATAGATGGAAATGAAAGAGGCTAAAGTTTTAAAACTAACATTCAATAGGGCTTTATTATTATCAAAAGAGAAGCGTATACTAGATTAAAAATCTTATAAGATACTATCGCATGAATTATATGTTGTTATTAAAAAACAGAAGCTACAATTTAAAAGTGTAGTCCCTATACCTGGAGAAACTTCTACAGAATAAATTCAGATTTTAAGGTTGCTAGAAAATACAGGCATTCCTTCATCACTAAAATGGGCGTCGATTAGAATGATAGTAATTTTATTGAATAAGACAGGATAATTAGACGGATTTATAAGATCGTGTATATTTCAAGGTTTTCATATGAAACATCATTATATCTACCCACGCGTTGACGTGGCCAAATTATAGTTCATATTAAAGAAATTGCACTTAATCCGGAATCAGTTAATAATCCAATTATATGTGATACAAATTTTTGATATACTGTGTGCTATTTAAAGGCCAAAAAATTTTTAACTATTAAGAATTGAGCTCGCTTATATTGAGGAAATTTTATAAACGGGATTATGATCATCATTTGCAAAACAACAGAAAATTAATTGTTCACACCTTTCTCAAAATTGCCGTTTCCATATTGTCAACTACACCACTAAGCAAAGATGATATTTTTTATTCATTTATGGCTTTTAAAAATTAAAATGTACTTACCAACGATGTTTATCAAATATGTCAAATTTATATAAAATTTATTAAATTGTGAAATATTTTCAAAAATTAATGTTAATATAGTTTTGTAAAAATATCAAAAAAAATACCAATTTTATTTATTACGATTTATTATATTTAAATTTCAATACAAGTCATGGTAGACCAATCGTAAAGTTTGACTGAAAAATTGAATAACGTTTATTCAACTCTCGCAATGGCTATAATTGTTCCAAACAAAAATATATGTGAAATATCCTGAGTAGGTATTATGCTCTCTTGAGGAACAGGCCGACGGCATTGTTAGGTCACGCGACGAGCGACTGAAAAATAGGCATGTGTGTTGCAATATTTAATAAAACCCTAAAAATGAATGATGATTTTAAAGAGGGTTCCTAGTGTAGTGGGTAAACCCTTTCCCATAGGATCGTAAGCATAATGAAAGTGTTAGCTATGCCAAACGTTAGGGCTGTGTATTCAAGGTAATAAGTAGAGAGGTTCTTTAAATTTAGTATGCAATTTAACCAACTATAACCCAAGTGATGTATAATTGGGTTAGGGCATAATCTGTGTGGAGCGGAGACATCTGTGATAAGAACAATTCTTGTTTCTGAGATATCCTTCAAATATTCCATCAAATTTTTGAAATTATCTTGAAGAGCTTCATTATTCCGTTTTCTATATTTGGATAGGCTCAGGTTGAGTTGCTCAAAACAATTTTTGAAAATGTAACAAAACTTTTAACATGTTATTTAAAATTGATAAAAGTATTTGCTTATTTCATACAGATCATTAATAAATTCATTTTTATTTTGAAGTATAAATGGGATATTGATATGCTTACTAAATATTTATAATGTTACCGTATGCTTTCTATCAAATGGGACAGTGTAATGAAAGGTGTACACAAATACTAAAATTTTAAAAATGAATGGAAGGATAAGTTATTTTTTATTTATTTCAATAAAAAATGTATTCGTGTTATTTGCGATTCAACGGTTAAGGATTAAAAAAATTGGTAAATTTGCAATATATTTTAAAACTGTTAATAAAAATACATTAACAAATATTTTTGAAACAGAAATTGAATGAAATGAATTGGTAAAGAATTATAAACTTTAAAAATTGTTTAACGATGTGTTTTTTCATACTTCGGTTATAAAAGAAAGAAAGATCTCATTTTTATCCTTTAACGTCCCACATATTCTACGAAAAATATAATTTCTCTACCTCCAGTTGAGGTAGATAACAGTATTAAGAAAGAATGCATGCTAGATTTGAACACAATTTTGACGAATTTTAAAATAATATAAATATTATGGCTATCATGGAAATAATCGTTTAAAAGAACAGATCACGCCTTTGAAAGAAACAATGTCTCACAATTTTAAAGTAGAACGAAAAAAAGAACAAATTAAAATATTCTTACTGTGTTTGTGGAGAGATGATCCAACTGAAAATTTTAAAAAAGCTCAAATAAATTCTTTTATAAAAATAAACTTTATGGAGCTCCGACAAAAAAACGATATATTTTCAACTTTGTCCCTTAAAGTAAATGGATGTAGAATAGGTTAACAGCGTTATTTACAGTCAACAACATAAATAAATCTATTTATTAAAAACGTTTGGATAACAACAGCCGTTACTTTGATAGGATTGGTTATATTGATTTGTATATATATTAATGTAAGAAAATGAACATTTTTAAAAATATTTTCATTGCCAATATCTCATACATAATCAGGCACTGGATGAAAAACCATTGTATTATGATCATCATATGAAATTTGCATTGAAAAAAATAACTATTATTCGTGTAATACAACTCAAACGTATGCCATTAAAGAAAACTGATGAACTTGATTTTCAGTAATGAACTTTAAATATACATTCTGAAATAAGAACTTTTAGTAAGGAAAATATAAAAAATCCGATATCAAATTAAAGAGCTTTTTCTAGAAATACAAAAATCTTCAAAAAATATATGGGAATCTTTTATTAAGATTTCACCCGAACTGGTTGTTTGATTTAGCATTGCTAACAAACTTGAAGCAAAAATACAATTCAACTAATGTCAAATTTGAAGGGATGGGCAATATTATTGATTAATAAATTCGTTTTATCAAAATTAAGTTTATTTATTTTGGCAAAAATAGTAATACGTTAATTATTTGTAAAATTTAAAGAATTTAGTTTATGAAAACAATCCATTTAATTACCGTGACAATTTTGCTTAAATTAAAAATATTTTCGACATTAGATTTTGGGATTTTAGTAAAATTCAGCCAATTACTTTGTTCATTTTAAATACATTTTTTGAAAATAATATCAATGAAATATTTAAGAAAGCGTAAAGTATAATAAAAATAAATACTATTAATTTAGAAAGGGAAATAATTTATTTTCAATCTGATCTGCAATTAATATCAGATTATTGGGTCCTTGTAGATAAGGCTAGACCCTCGCTTTAAAGAAAACATTTCTTCTGTTTGATTTATATTTTTGTTTATAAACTTAATTTTCCAAACGTATATTTTTCACAATAGACTTTTGAAAATCCATTTTCACATTTACCCGGCTGAGGAAATAACATCTTAATCACTGGCGTAATCTTTAACAGAGTGCGCCCCCCGAATGCAATAAATTAGTTGGAACCTTTTTATCTCCGTTTTTACATAAAATTTATTTTTGATTTAATTATTGGCATTATATCTAGAATTATAAGAAATAGTCTATGTAGTAAAATCAGACCATATTTTATTTGACAAATAAAAATTTATTTTCTGTAATTAAATGCGTGTAAAATTGAAATATTCAGAATTGTAACATTTATGCGACTTTTCACAGTTTTATAAATTATATAATTACTGGAGGCAATTTAAAATTCCGCGCCACTGTAGTAAGCACTGAAATATTTAATATCTAAATTTAATTTAACATTGTAAAAATTCTCTTTCACAACTAAGGATAGCAAACAATCTAGTAGGGAGAATAAAAATGTACGTGATGCACATACATAAACTTATTAATAGTTTTCCTAATTCGTTTTTTATCAATATTTATATGCAATAAAGTTCTTCAGTTTGATTACCTATTGGTTAAGGAAAACGTAATATCCATTTCATTCGAGCCGTATTATTGCATCTTAGATTCTTGAAAAAACTTTTGAAGGATTTTGCCGCTGGGAATACGTAGCTAATCATATAGACAAATCTAAGCTTAATCAGTAGATAGATGATACTTCGAGCCTTTATTTACTTGATTTAAATAATTAAGATCTTAATGACCTTTGCTTTTTACCATTTATCCTGCCCTAATAGAATAAAAAGGCACAATTAAATTGGTCTTCCTCCCAAACATAACTAAAATATTAAATTTCTTGAAAATTTACCTTAAGGGGCGTAAGAAGCTCAATGTGTACACGTTTGTGAGGCCATGTAGTTTATATATGTAGGATGTGTTACTTATTTAAAGCATTAATGTTTATTGACTTATTTGAACTGCTAGCAGGGTATGTGTGAAGTTGTGGCACCGGAATACTTTCTTGTGCGTATTTACCCGTGGTTTTTTCACATATATATTATTGCCGGGCATTTTGAAGTGAAACTCCGATGAGAAAACTGTAAAATTTGGCGAATGACAAGCTGTTGAGATCATTTCGACTTATATTGGCAGTAATAGGTATAATAAGAAATTAACTAATTATTAGACGCCCTAACGAAAATAAAAGATTTTAAATAGTGAAGAAAGTTGAAAGGAAGCAAATTTTTAAGACGAAACGCTTATCAGTACATCAAGCCACTCTGTACATTTATTTTATATTAATGATCTTTTAACTAAGATTCAAATAATTCTAGCATTTTACATCATTGGTTGCTGAATACGAAGTGCATCGAGTCATTTCAGACAATAATATTATTTCGAAATTATTTCGAATATCTACTTCGCAATAAGATTCTTCAAATTAATTTGGCAATAAGCATATGAAAGATGGAGTGGTAAGAGATATATATGAATACACAGTATATTAGTCAAAAAAACTTTACGCATTATAGGTCAGGATGTGTTATAAAAAATAAAGTCCCATAATTTTACTTGATAGAAATTTTTTCTCCTTAATGTGGATAAATTAGTGATAAACTAACTACATTTTCTTTGAAATTATATTTTGCCGAATTAGTTATTCTGGTACTACCAAAAATCAGTCTTGCAACCAAGATAAATAGATCTAAATGAATAAGGCAAAAATGAGATATTTTTAGGTTAAAGATAAGTATTTAGCCCGTATGGCGTTGTTCTCTCTGCAACTATTTGTTTAAAAAAAAGAATATATCAAAGAATGTTTAAAATAATATTTTTTCACTTAATCAATTATAGATTTGTTTCAGAATACTAAATTAAACAACAATACATCAAGTTATAAAAAAGGAAATTGCCAACAAAAAATTCAAGCAATTCGTTTTACCAGGTATAAATGTATTTATTAATGAAAAAATAATTCTTTCGAGACAATAAATTCTGTATAAGAACTATGATGTAGTTAAGCTAATTAGTAGGGCATAACATTATTTAAATTAGTCCCAGTTAATGTTTATATGATAGCTAAAACAAAAAATAAATGCGTTCTCTAACAATCTCAAACTTGTTTCAATCCATGTCAAAAGGTTTGATTTTAATACGCCGCAAACGTTCCCCATTTTATTTAAATTCTTAATTCATCTCAATCAAAGTCAAATGAATAATACCTTAATAAAATGGTTAAAAGCATTTCCAAAAAGATAAATATGAAAAAAATATAATAAGCAAGTCGAAAAGAATACAAGGAAAAGAAATTGTCGATGTATTGAAAAATCTCAACAAGGCTGTGCAGACGATATTTAATAATCTAAAATAAAAGGAGAAGGCTAACTCTGCTCCATAAAAAGATTTTCCCTCTTTTTTAAAAGAAAAAAACGAGATTTTATGCATATGGATGGACACGAATCCATGCCATATCTAACGTAAACTCATTTAAAAAGTACTGTTATTATTGCAAAAAAAGCGCATCTGCATCAACTATGGATCTTTATTTAACAACATATTCGTGACCCGTTTATGTTATTGAGATCATATGAAATTCGCACGAGTAATTTAACATTGTAGATAATACACATCTAAGAATTCTCTTGTATGAAAAAATATGAATTGTCATCATTTTTATTAAGGGGCTATAGCATTTCTACAGAGGCAACAGAAAAATGGTAGAGAGAGGGGAAATACCGATATGGGTGTGCCAACAAGTAGAATGCGTAATATTTAATTTTTTTATTCAACACTAAGTGAAAAAGGCGTCAATTTAAAAATTAAAACTTCAACACGGCATCGCTCCATATATCGATCATAGGAATTTTTAAAGTTTACCCAAGGGTTAAACGAGAGGTGTAAACTGATCGTATTTAATGTTATGTTTTATAAAACTAAGCGAGAATAGCTCTTTGTATGCAATAGATGGTCAAAGACTTATATTTTCTCCCAATTTCTTGACCCCGTCGAAAATATTTTATCAACCGGAAAAAACTGCCATATAAAGACTCAGCCCAAGCATTAATGTAGCCCGAAGATTCGATTGACTAAGCTATTGCTAAATAAGTCTCACACTTATGTATAAATATGTTTCTTGATATTTTGACTCTAATAATCTGTATGCCGGTCTAAACTTATTGATTCAGTTTTTATATAATTTTTTTTAATATTTATCGAGTTCTACTTTTTCTGCTATAAATTCAATATTGATAATAGTGAGTCCGAATTCGATTCGTAAACCGTAACTGGCCCATTGCCCTCCAGCAAACAGGCAATTTAATTGGGAAGAAATAAAGGCCTTGCACTTATATGAAAACTTTATAATTAAGGTATAAGTTTAAAGCCAGGTCGTTTCTTTGCAGGTCCAGATTTAGTGAATGGTTATTTTAAACAAAACACTCATGTTATAGCAGTATAGAGGCTTGAATGGAATTTATTATTGCTTTACTGCATCAAAGATAAATTGTTTCACAGAATAAAGAAAAGGAAATTGTTGTCCAACAAAATAAAAATACGCATTATTTCGGATTTTATTTAACCAGTATGTACCTATCGCAAACCAGAAATTTGTTCTGCGCATCCCACAAAACTACAATCGCCAATTATTTAAATGAATACAAAAATTCAGAAAAGTATAACCAAAATAAAAACGTTGTCTGGTTAAAATCATGAAAAAGTGAGCAATGATCTGTACAATAAAATCGCATGCTAAACCCCTAATCATCTTAAAGGCCCAAAAAGAATACTTTAAGCTTGATTTTGAAATAAAATTTAAAAATTTATAATTAAATGTATCAGTATTTGTAGGTACACGACATAAAAAAATCAAAATTCGTACTTATCGAGTGAGTTGGAGGCAGGATTACTAAATATAAATAGTCGCGCGGGTGTTTTAATTTAGGATACAACAATAGTGTGCTTATATTAAAATTCTATGAAATGAGTAAAAATATATGAATGAAATTCTATGACTTAGGAAATTTGGCAGAATATAAATAACGTTAAGACAAGAAAGCTAGATCAAATGTTCTTTACATACTATTACAAGTGTTTAACCATATACTGCCCTCTTACACCAATATGCCAGTGTTTTTATTTAACACTAGATCTGTGGATCAATTCAATTTAACTCATTCAAATTTTTTTCAGAATACACTAAAATTTAAACAATATTTTTTTTTTGATTTTTACTCACAAAATCAGATATTTACAACTATATATTTCGTCGCATCGCCAACCACTTCATTTTGTACTTACATCTGTGTTTTGCCTATTTTAATGGTAAGAAGTAAATTTGACTCATCAATCTAATTTACAAATTTCTTCTCAGTTTTATTGATTTTTTAGTCCAAGGAAACAAAGAGAGAATGAGAACGATAAAATTATCCTTTTTTCGCATACATACATTATATTTGCATATTCATGATATACTAGTAGCTTACAAAAAAAATTCAGAATTATTTTGTTGAAATATTATTAATTTATAAGTTGCAAACATAATTTACGTAAATTTTTATCCTTTCGGTTTATAAATCGGAGTGCGAAAAGTGAAATTCTCAATAAATAGTATAATATTTATTTTTTGTAAAGAAATTTGGTCCATCAAGATCATTTTGAGATTGAATTCTGAAGTTTTTCAATCGATATTTATTTTACAGTTATTATTTCTGAAAAATTTTTTAATCATCTTGGGTTGCACGAGAAAACTGATTAAGGAAAGAACGATAAACCAGATAACAACATAAATATAAGTAATACAGAAGTACGAGAAAACGAGGCGGAGATATAGAATGGACTCATTATAATTGAATTTTTGAGCAGTGAAAATGAAGATCTTTGTTATGTGTTTCACACTAGAAAAATAAAAGACTTTCTAGATGATTATAAAGCCAATCGTGAATTAAAAAAATTTAATAATCATGATATGAAAAGGTTAGGAGTTAGTGGGCTGATGCTGGGACTAAAAGAAAGCATTAAAAGATCAATCTGCTTTTAGATCATCGTTTAATATAATATTCAAATATGCCACAGATCCTACTTTCTATGATAAAAGAAAAATTATGTTTAATATTCCGTGGTTGACACTTAATTTGATTATTGATGAATAAAACATCGAATATATAAAATCAAGTTCGAAACATCAAGCATATAACGTTTTGAAAAAAATGGACAGTTACAAGAGCAAAATTATAGCCCTTTGTAGAAATTTGGTTGGGAGAGAAAGATGGGGGCATATAACATTCATATTTGTGATCCGATAAGTGGGGATACATATTTTCCCAAGCAATGTCAAGAAATACATTTATTGAAGTTCTTCGATTTATACGCGATGTCAAAAACAATAAATGCATTGTAGGAATTAGAGAACAGACAATTTTGCTTACATTTGAAACTTATGGATAAATGTATGAAAAATATCTCAGCTCATTTATTCAAAGCACAAACATACCAGCAGAACAGCAATTAATCATATTAAAGATAGGTATTGGTTTTCTTAAAATATGTCAAATTATTGAAGCAATTCAGACATAAAAATTTGGCAAGCCTCCGCTGTGAATTGAAAATGTCTTGTAAATGGTTACCCGTACTTGAGAAAATACAGAACCCGAGCATTAAGCATTCCTTGAGAGAATCTGTTGTCTATATGCTATCAGAGCCATATCTAGGTTATGAACGATTACCCACGCCCACACTTTTAATACGTCATGTCTTTGGTAAATGTTAGAATCAACTGTATAATTCTTTGGTTGTGATCAAAGATACAAAATGAAAAAAAATACATAAAAATTAAATAAGCTAAAAAGATATAGACTCGGGTGTGGATATAAGTTTATATATCGAATAATTACACTTTTCATATTTATAAAAAAGTCAAAATTGAAAAACTGATAATCATGTCCCTGAAATAATGATATTAAATAATGGTGTGAATTACTTGACAAAATGGTCGGAAAATATAGTTATGGCAAATTCTCGCAGATTGTGTGTAAATACTTTCTCTGAAATCTTCGATATAGCAGTTAACGATGATGTGATGGATTTTTTTATGAAAAGCAACAAAAACAAACTAAATATTTCAGCGAAGGTGTTTATTTTTGAATTGGCTGAGCTGAGATAGCAATAGAGTTGAAATCAGGAACCCCGCAGTTAATTCGTTTTGAATTACAACTGAAGTACCAAATAATTTTAAATTTCGAGCGTCATGGTATATATTTTGTTGTAAAAATTATTCCTCAAGTGTTATAAAAATTTTGCAATAAAATGTATTTAAAAAAAACATAATTTAAATGTAAAAATTTATTCTATAAATATTTCTATAATGCGTAATTCCTTTAAATTGAATTTTGTATTTTTCGCATATGACTTCAATTATAATGTCCGTCAAATTGAATCATTTCAGTAAATCTATGCTAAAATCAATGCCCGTAAATCTAGTGTTAAAACACTAATAAATTTAACAACAAGTCTTCATTTTAAACAATATAATTGAGCAATAAAATGTAATGTCAATTAATAATAATGAAATTTCAAAATGTTCTTTTCGTGCTTTGAATTTGGATCGGCGTGTATTTCCGATAACAAAATATATCAATTCGCTTTCTGAGGCCATTAACTCTCCATACACCATCAATGATAGAATATAAACCTTTTTTATAAATCACAAGCTGCTCTCTATATGAATTAAGTAGAATGAGATATGTTAACATGGTATTGTGGTGATTAAATAATAAAAATCATTTTTATAAGAATTTTGGGATGAACAATGCTCCGATGTTTCTTCTGGCATAATACAGAATATTTCTAAAAGAAACATAAGCAGTAAGAAAATTTCTCATCTATCCATATTTTCATTTAATAAATATATTTTAATAATCTTTTTGATAAAATATTCCAGAAATATGTTTCATAATTGATCAAAATGCAAAACAATGCCGTTTATGATAATTATAATACAACAAGTTTCATAGTATTTCGATTTTTCAAGATAATATTATAAGAAATTACGAATTCATTGTTTCACTTGTTGATCCAAATGAAGATTTTTTCCAAAATAAATATTGATATTAATAGCATAACTTAAATATGTCAAGGTAATTCTGAGTGACTATATATCTAGAAAATTAGGTATGAATGTGTAAATAAGAAATTGTATTAATATTTAATAAAACATATAAGACTGAAGCAGATCTTTAAATTTTAGACTAATAAATTTTGATGGCATAATTTATAATATTTTTGTAAAATTAAAAGTAAATTAATATTTATTAATTAACAAAGATATTAAATAATCATAAAACTAAAAAAGTACATAAATTTATGTCAGAGATCAATAGATGTTAAACATAGTTGACTAAATTTGGTTAACTGGGCGTAATTAATAAAAAAAGTAAAGCGAATTACAGTAATATATAAGCCAAAAAATCTGTATTTTTTAAACGTATGATTTTATTTTTCGCATAAAATTAAAATACTTCAATTTCTAGTTCGATGTAGTGGCATTTATATAAAAGAAGACTAAGAGACACTCCTTTTTCACTTAATTAACGAAAATATGAAGATTGGCTTCATATTCAATAAAATGATAATCCATTGATAAGAATGTTTATAGGTTACATTTAGTGAATTATTTGAATAAATAATAGTCTGGCCTACATTCCCACACCTGTGAAGTAAAAAGGATATATATTAGTAAATTGAGTTTTGCCGCTGTTTAATTTTTTAATTGAGCATAATATTACAATTAGAACAAACAATTATTTGTTATGTGCTCGAATATAGTAATAGTCTGTCTAACTCATTAAAAATTTTAGCATGGAACAAAGAAGTTGTCTTGTTTTGATTAAATTTTTAAATAATTTACGAATTAAAGCTTCCAGAAAAGCATGGGCGCTATTACCCGAGACAATTGCAGATCTATTAAAATATACTTTAAAGAAATCGATAAAAAGAAGAACATTGGGTCAAGTCGTAAATAATGATTTGTAAAATCTGGCTTGTCAATTTATAGTTAAACGAAATAAGGATAGAAAAAAAGATAAGGAAAGTATCAAAAATTGGAGAAACATTTAAAATATAGAAATTATCAGATTCGCAATATAAATATAATTGTGGTTCAGAAAAAATGATAAGACTAGGCACTAAATTTAAAATAATTTTTCTTTATATTAGTTCGGTTGTTTGAAATGGTTCTCACCAGAGATTGCAACTATAATAGGGCTCCTGGCAAGAAATTTAAAATTGGTGATGATAATATGGAGGAAATATAGTTAGAATGTTGATAATACTTGATTTTATGGTAAAACTAAAAAAGAGATACATAGTATAACTGTTACGATATTGCGATTAAACTGACAAACGAAAACTTATGATAATTCAAAGTATAAAATTTCGCAAATGTTTGTGGGGATTGTTTTCATAATAGAAGCGCATCAATAACTTAATTTAAATTTTAACCATGGATAGTAAAATTTAATAAGAATATGAGAATTTAAAAAAACTGTCATATATTATCAGTATTAGAGGTTTGAGTGAACAGGTGATAAATTTACAGGCGCATCAGACATAAATATAAAATTTTTGCTAAACATTCAAATGAAGTATCTAACAAATAAATGATGATACAATTAAAAAATTTTACTCTTGTTATCGAACTATATAAGATAAAATTATGTAAATATAATGAAAAGTCAAATTAAAGATAATTAAAACATAAAATGTTATTGTGAAAGAAGCCCTTGAATGCTAAAAATAAGAGCATGAAGAGGGCAGCACAACGAAGGGGATCATTGGAATGATGTAGGGTGAACATGTTTTTTAATCAATACCCTGAAAGATTTTAAATTAAATATCATCAACAAGACAATAAACGCACTGCAGATGAAGGTTATTAACATAGTTTTGATTTTATTATGAAATTGCTTGTTTAACAAAGAAACTTTAATATGAAGATATTTATAAAATAGTAAATAGAGGATTGATAAAAACCCAAATGAACGATTTGAAAGAAAAGGAAGCTAAAGTTGAACAGATCCTCCTATTATTTAACGACCTTAAATATTTTTATTTGTATGATTTTTTCAGATTGTTATTTGAACATAAAAATTAAACAAAAGGCAGAGAAAAATAAAGAAGAAAATAGAAAAAGTAGCAGTTAAAAAGAAACTAAATTCAACCGAAAATATAAAAATTAATGCTGGTGGCATTATCATTTTAGAGTTTACCATGACTATATTTATGGTATTTGACAAAGCAACTAAAAATAAACTGAATACATGGTAGATAATGATGTATATTTTAAACAGAACTATTATAAAATATAAAAAAAATCATAAATGATTTAACAAATATAAGATTTGCATTTGATTATATTATTACTTGATTATTTTAAC
>SGJC01000169.1:0-22693 GCA_009887335.1 Henneguya salminicola | reverse complement strand
ATGGCTAAACGATACGTTATTAAAACGTTTTGCACCATAGGGGCTGATAATTATACAGGTGTTAAGATAAAAACACATACTATCAAAGTTGTAAAACGGATTGTTCATATGGTAAGATGGTAAGATACTACCTTGTGCATTTAAAGTTCTACTGATTTGTTTGAACTGATACAAAAACGGTGAAACCAATGATAGATCGAATCTGATCAAAAAATTTATTGACTTCTTTTTATTCTACATCTTTAACGCAGGAATATAATAATAAATAAAATCACAAAGCATATAAAATATAGGGCCATTTCTGGAAATTATTTTTTTTTGGTAAATTTTGAATCAAATACAGCTCTTTAATTTAATCGAAGTATTATCAAGAGAACCGGCTTTTCTACGATGTAAAAATAAAATTTCTATTTATTTATGCAGATAAAATTTTGATTTGAAAAGGTCGCGAATGTTAAGACACTGATCTACAAAAGGATTAAAATAAAGAATTAAATTTATTTATATAAACGATATTGTCTAATATTAAAAAAAAAGACACAATTCAGCTAAGATGAAAAATTAATTAAAAAAAGTTGGAACATTTACAAGCTACATTACATTAAAACCAGTACTAAACTACCGCATAATCTCTGAGAGTGTTGCTACGTTATGCTACTTATATAAAAAAAATAGAATCAATGGATATAGGCTGCCAATGGCATAAAAGCATAAAATTTTGTTTGGTCAAATATTTGATATGGAAAAATAAATTCGAGGAAAATTACCTTGCCGTCAGACAGTTTAAATATAAGAGCGTAGAATTAGGATATTGAAAGACTCGAATGATTTTTAGTACATAGGTTTCCCTTACTATTGGACTACACTCCGTGCTTTACAATAGCTTATTTAATATTTTTAAAGAAAACATATTATTGCAAATGAGGGAAGGACCACCTAAATTGAAATATACTAAGATATTTAACCTACTCGACAGTTATATTTATTCAATTAATTAAAGAAAACGTTATTGCTAAGTGCGCTTAGTCAACCACGAACAATCCGATTACAGCCAAAGCAAACTTTTCATAGTTTTTGATTAATCCTCTTTTTTTAGTAATCTTGTTAATTTGCTTCATTTTAAAAAAATCATACATAATGAGATAGGTAAGGAAGAATGGCATCACTAATGCATGGACAAGTAGTACCCATGCACTTATTTGTAATAATCCCATCCTTAAGACATAAAATTAGCCCTTATATTATACATCATAGCTTATTCGATCTTGAGTAACATTTGATAAATTTTTAAATATTGAAAAAAAAGAGGAATTCTTACGAGCTTAATGGAAATAACGCGGATATATCTGCTTATTCGATTTTATGATCATACAAGGTGTTGCGCCTTCTTTTGTACATTATGTTCTGACAAATATGACATAAAATTTTATTTCAAACTTCTAAAAAAAAAGTCAATAATTTAATATTTAATGCTGATTTATTTTTATATTCTTTATAAATCTTCTTTAATTTATCTCTTAAACATTTATTTATGAATTTATATTTAATTTCACCGATCACCATTTAAGTTTTACTATTTTAGAGCATATGTTATCGAGTTTCAATCTCTCTTATCTGTTTTCCTTTTAAAATAAAATAGTATTTGAGCTCCTTAATTTTTTAAAAATAAATAAGGTATATTTCCAAATGAATAAAAAAATTAATTAATGTCATCAATTAAAAAAATACAGATTATTATTTTTACTTTCTTCTCTTCGGAAATCGTTTCTACGTGCCCATTTTTATTGAATTAAACTTATTTATTGCACTTTTTTTTATACTGTTCTACTCGGCATTCAATAGAAAGATAAAAGTTTTTTTCTAAGCTGCATTTTAATTTTATTTTAAAAATGTATACTGCAGTTTTGTTTAATTAATAAGTGTAATAAAAATTGAAGAGGGTCTGTATAATCCGTTTTCCAATATCATCATCTAATTCTTTTATAATAAGATGAAGAGTTATATCATTTTATGCAATATAACTACTTCGTTCTTGTAGACTGAAGCAGTGACATATTCTCAGCTATTTTTTTAAAACAAATTTGATCATGTTGTGTTTCTTGAAAAAAATATAACGTGTTGTTTTAAATCGATTCAATGATGAATAATAATATCGGTGCTAGAACATAAAATTTCACCATCAGATTATTTATTAACGAATTGGTATTTAAATTTCAAAACTCTTTATTTGTAAATCTAAAATAAAAAAGCAGTTTCTCAGAAATTTTAAAAAAATTTTCATCTCACTCAACTATCAATCACGTGCTGTTTTAATAACAGAACCAAGGGCTCAACTAGATTTAATAAGGATTTCATTATTGCAGCCTCTCACCCACTACCTTCGTTTAGTCGCTTCTTATGACTTGATATTATATATAATTTTTAAAAATAAAAAAAGGATAGTAAAGTTATAAATTTTATTTTATCCCCTCAAAATATATCCAATTTTGTCTTGAAGATAGTGCGCATAGTTCCTAATTTAAAATATGTTTGATTGGCCCTCTAAGAAATGAGTAAAACCTACTAGTCTGTTTTAAGGGGAGCTGAAGGAAATCAACTAATGCGGTTATAAACTACTTTGTAGCAACCAATTCCAAAAATCGAACTCGTAGAATAATCGAGCCAACATAATATGTCAGCCTAGACTTTGGCCCTATGGATAGTGTAACAAAGAGAATTTGCTGGCAGGATTTTTTAAATTAGTAGGAGGTATAAATGCAAAGGTTTTGTATTATTTGGAGATCAAAGAAAGCTCTAATTTTTTACTCTTAAATAATTCTAATAAGATTCTAGTAGAAACATTGATCAAAAAACCACATCCAAGAAATAAAAATATTTGTTGTCCATACGAGTCTCCTTCTTTTCTAGATCATATCTCTACCTTACTATAAATTGCCTTTTTTTCTCGTTGGAACAGTCGCCTACTTTCATTTTAAAAACATAACTGTATATTACTTTGAATAAGCCACGTAACGTTTAACATAAGCAATAATTGATATACTTCCTTAATCTCATAGAAAACGATGTTACCAGCTGCATCAGGACGACCCTTAAAAATTTGTATTCAAAAAAATAATGTGTTAATTTATAAATTCTTTTAATACTTTTTTTTTATTTAGATGGAGGTATTATTTGAATGGGCGGCAAAAAATGGAGCTGAGATATCTAAAGTTAAGGTTGATTCTACTGAAATGAATTTCTTTTTGGTTGCAGCAGAAAATATAGAACCTCATTCATCTATTGTTACTGTAACATTTTTTTCAATAATTAAGATACCCAAAAAATTAATGATAAGTGCAACAGATTTCACGAAACGCGAAAAATTAAACAAATTAATAGGGGATGGTCCGATTCTCTTTTGCTCAGATAAAATTCTATTAACATATGGACTTTTAACTGAGTTTTATTCTGGCCATGAGTCAGAATACTGGCCATATTTGCAATCCTTGCCTAAAACTTATACAAATTTATGTTACTTTGACGTAGAAGAAATGCTCATGTTAAAAGGACTGGCTTCATTCAGAGAAACATTAATATATTGGAAAAACATTGTACGTCAATATGCACATTTTCATTTAAATATCATTATAAATTCTAATAAAGATAAGAATGAAGCTGCAAAATTTATAAATAAATTAAATCTTATTGATCGCTTTTGTTATGAAGATTATCGTTGGGCGGCAGCTGTAGTCATGTCTCGTAGCTTTTCGGTGCCTACTAATACAGGGTGTGACTTTACAGCAGCAATGATACCAATCGTAGATCTTTGTAATCATTCGAACACAAAACCCATATCTGCTATAATTTTAAATATGTTCGAGCATACAATGCAAGTATCATGCGATTTAGAAATAAAAACTGGTAAGCAAGTTTGCATCTCCTATAATGTTATCAGTAATTGTAAATTTGTTTATCGCTATGGTTTTTTTGATGAGAATAATATGCTCGATTGTTTAATGTTAAAATTACCTTTCATAAAAGATAACCATTTGTACTCACTAAAGAAACAACTTTTCATTAAATATGGTCTGTTTAAATACGAAAGCATATCAATTGGAGTATTTTCTTCTAACCCATGGTCTGGCAACATTGTTCCGCACATGCGTATATATGTTGCAAATGAAGAAGATTTATCCAGGATACGGTTAATCCCAGAAAAAGATTTTTTATCAAGAATCTATGAAACTACACCTATAAGTCAAAAAAACGAGACAAGTGCTAAAAATACTTTAATTAATATACTTTCCGATCAAATTAGAATTTATGAATCTGCACTTCAAAGTCCAAAAAATATTTATCATGATAAAAACGTATCTAATGAAACTAATCACATAATTAACTTCAAAAGGTGTGAACTAAAGTTATGTACATTACTTCTCTCAAAACTAACGAGTGAGGATCTGACTCAAATAAAATCAGAGCAAAATGAACTGTGATATGGTTAATTATACTACTTATCTTAGAATTTATAATAATTATATTTTTTTTACGTTTTTCATAAGTTTTCCCATTACAATTATTTTTCAAAACATGATTTTTCACACATGTTCTTTTCAAAATAGCTTCCATTTCAGATTCCAAATACTTCACAATAAATTCATATTTTTAAAATGAAGGTCAAATGCTTGAAGCATTTTACTCATAACTTAATAAAATTTTGCATTAACAAAAAATAAAACACAACTCACATCCCTTCAAGATTTTATTATAAAATTATACCATTGAAATTAAAAATAGATTAAATATACGAATCTCTATTTATGTGAGGTTAATTAAAATAATTAAAGTGTTTTAAATGTTCTTTTCAATAATAATCCAGAATCTATAGCCATATAGATTGTGGGATACTGCAAGCTTTTCTCGATCTTTCTATTTTTATATGAATCAATTTTTTAGTCTCTTTAAACAATAATAATAAAAATTGGTTCAACCCCCACCGCCTTCCGGCAGCTTTCGGAATTTTAACACCCAAGCAGAGCTTACATATTTCTATCCCCTGAGTTTCACCCCAATGTCATTTAAAAAATATACATTTTAATTTTATTCTTTTAAGAAATTTGGGGGTTTTTAAAGGATTTAATTTTCAAAAATGCATATAAACTTAGGAAATCACTCAGATAAAAATAAAATTATTCTATTGTCGAAAAAATAATTTTTGAAAGTGAGAAATATTATCCTCTTTTATAGAAATTCATTGGGATAAAATTATTGCCTATGTTATAATACATGCATTAAAAATATTTATTTGTATTACGCAGTTATATTTATTTCTAAATATAATTAGTGTTTTCAGAAGTTATCATAACCGAGGATGGTGGGTAGATCAGTAAAATAATGATTATTTTTAGCAGCCATGCGTGCCAGATGTTTATAGAATTTTGTTAAATGATGTTGAGTTATACAAATCTCATAGATCAACTTTATAAAGAGCGGAATCTAGCCAGATACTTGAAAACTTACCAAACAGGCCAATACCCTAGTGGTACGGTCTATACAAAGGAGTAGATAGATTAGTGCTCGCATACTTTTAATAAAAGTCATAGCAGTGATGCGAACCTCGCACTTAGTTTGCGCAAAGTAGGAAACCGTCATCGTCCTTTTACAAGAAAATATTAAGGTTTTATTCGCTCTAATGTTGAAAACAAAATAAAACTAGATATAATAAATAATATTTTTTTCAAATTTATTGACTAATTTATAAAAAGGATCTTAACTCTGTTTAAATAGATATTTTAAAACAATTAAAAAAGAAGTTCCATTTGTCTTCAAACCTGTCCCTCTGAGGTGCTTCACCCCTTTAAGCTCTTCCTAAAATACAACGCGGGAAAATGTGAAGAAACATAACAAAACACAGTTTTGCTTTTCGTCTTACGATTTGATACATATAGACTTGATACTAAATTTTTAATTTGGATTGAATTTGTAATACATTCCTGGTTTCTTTCGAGTGTGGCCAGACGGTCCCCACAATGGGGTTGTCGTAGCAATAAGATAGGAATTAATACCAAGATCAATCAAATGTGGGGAAATCTTCTTTACTAAAACTAATACTTAATCTTTTCCTCCTAAGGACATCATGCAACTGGGGCATCGGTTCGAGCTATAAGCATTACTGTATATATTTTATTGCTGATCCTACGAGAATTATGTCTTGATGAGTAAACATTCTCTCGCAGTGTTACACTTGGGTATTTTTAAAGTTTGCAATAATGATTACTAACAAAACTGGAACAGAGTGAGGATATTCTCTCTCAAATAATGCTTAATATATACCTTTAGCATCATACAGGGCTAGGTGTTCGAAGCAATTAATTTTACATTTTAGAATTTTAAATTATCTTTAATAGGAACATTTCAGGTAACAATGAGTCCAGGTTTTAAAATATTTTCCATATTATGGAATAGCAATGTGTTACACAAATCACAATGTGATCCTTAGTGATATTGCAATAATTTTGGCTCTTATTTGTTGAGATGAGTAAAAAAAATTTCCCACATTAAAGAATTGTTTCCTCTCGCACTTTTTAGATTGTTCATATACTGTTTAATTATTAAGCTCTCCGAATAATAAATAGAGCTCAGATATTATCAGTCCTAGATTTATAATTCCAGGGTCCTTTACCCTCGAATACTGAAAATGTTCTAACGAACGCCGATTGTAAAGTTTAAATCTATCCTTGTTTATATTTTCTTCAAATTCGTTCATTTAAGAATAAAAAAACATAAGATTTAATTTCGATTATTTAACCCTATATATTGTAATCTTGGAAAATATCTGTTATTGTTATTTTACATTTTCTTGATTTTGTATAAATATCACATGCAATGCTAGTTATTTCCATCCTGCGCACGAAAGGAAAACACAAAAATAGATTACTCTTAGGAGAAGGTACGATATTTTTTTTAATTTCCAATTTTTCATACAAAGTTGATCAGTTTATGGTTTCTGATGAGAATTTATTGCTTGTTTTGTAGCCCGCTAATAAAAATTGTCTATTATTGGATGTTCAAAAAATAGAACATTTGGCCTCTTAGGATAATCAGATGGTTCCAATAATTTTCCAACCCACATAAGAAATCAACTTATTTTACGATTTAATTATATTTGAAATAAATTCACACATTGTGGGAATAAAGTGCAACATTATTTAATAAATATCGTTTTTCGTTATTTTAGTATTTTTGTAAGTATTTCGTTGTGAAGACATTAAACTAGTCAATAACATATTTTGAAAATAAAATATTATTTTAATTGAAAATTATTGGTATACCTTGAAAGGGTACCCCTACAAAATTTTTACTCCTCTCGATGTTAAAAATGTATTCCCAGTCGGCTTCTTGTTTGATCATATATTTTTCGTTAAACTTATACATTCAACATAGGTAGAATAAACAAAAAGACGTGTGAGAATTGGTTAAGCAAACCTCATGTTCGAGACCAAAGTACTAATGGTACAGCATTTAAAGAGGATATTATGCCCACAATGTAGTTTTTATATATAATATTAGAAACGATTTTATTTATACACGGCTTGAAAAACAAATTATGTGAATGAGTATTCATATCTCATAAGTTCAATTGCTTACATACATGCTTGACACTGATTGGCGCATGCACTGATATCGAAAAATACCGAAAAAGATTCTGGAAACGCAAACTTGTCTGATTAACAGCCCCCTGGAGTGTGTTTTTGTATTTTTTATGATGAAACCTTCTCAACATATCCCACCCCCTCCTCATCGTTTAGAAATAGATTCTGGTGTAATAGGTATTTCTTTTAATATTTAACTTATCAATGAAGGAATTGCGCAATTCACTTAAAAGACCATATTGGATATACAGATATCCATCGTAGATAAGAGGCAAAATTTTAATTTATCTTTACGGCTTTCAAGATAGATTATATATTGGATTGTTAATTACGATTGACCTAAAACTCGAATTAAACATCGTCATCTGCGTGTTTAAGAATATATGGATGCGAAAATAAAAATAGAAACTTTATTTCGAATTTAAAATATTGAGTTCATTTTTAAAATTTCTAATCTAAATTTTGTATTTGTTGGATATCGCAGAAAAGAAACGAAAAAATAATTCTAGGCCCCTTTCTTTGTTATTAGAATTGTCTATATATTGCCAATATAATGAATGTTTGGTTTCATCATCCGCCAACGATAAGGGTATGATAGTTTCAGAGAAAAGAGTACTATGGAAAACTTTTATGAATTCATTTGAGTTTTGAAGATTTATTTCCCAAACTATTGGATAATACAAATTAACGGATGGAGTTCCACAGATGACCATTCTACTAAACACAAAGGAGAATATATGATCAATTAACGAAATTGTTTCAAGATCTTTCATTTTTGGTAATAATAGAATATTTGCATCAGTAGAACCAAAAGAGCATTTAATGACTCGTTTGAGACATTTAACAGACCATTTTGAGACTTCCGGCAATGTTTCAAAAGTAGAATAATCTAGAAGTTTCAAAACCAACAGCCTGGCATCTAATTTTACCAAAATATCAATACTTTCAAGGGATATGTAATTATATAACATTATATTAGATGGGACATTTTTAAAGCATTCAATGAGAAATTGAAAAAAAATTGTAGCATGAATCCATTCAGGTTGAGTGAGATTCTACTGATAACGAACAAAAATTAACCTTTAATCCCTCGTTAATTAAAGGAACGACAACGAAATCAATAGGATCCATATTACTAGGGGACTCTGAACGAAGAACCCATATATATGTATTAAAAATAGGTATAATTTCCCATCTATTAGAATAGGCCAAAGTCATGAGATAACTCACAAAATTGGCCATGGATGTCTTATCGACTAGCAACCCAAATTCTTTATAGATACATTTAGTTATGATTTCTATTAAAAGTTTAATAGCCACTTCGGAGTTATATAGACAGTAATATGCATGAATTATTAGCGACTTATTGAAAAATTTTTCAAATATTAACTTTAGGCCGCCCTTTCCTGAATTGGACCCTAACAAGAGACCCTGTGATATCTCCCTTAATAGTTGAGTCAACAAAAATATATCCTTATAAAGCGAAGGAGACGGAGAATTTAAATAGGTCAAGACAGACTTTTCGAATAATTCAAGGCTGTCTTTAAGCATAATGGATACATAAGTCTCAGCTTCATTAGGGCGGCCGTCTAGATACATGCAAGAAAGAGCTCGAACTACAATTTTCGCCATCGAGATATAAGTTTGTTTATTACTATCTGGTAGAAATGTGTCAAAGTTAAGACCATCTTTGACTTTTTTAAACGTCAATCCAAATAATTCACCAAAAAGGCGTATCAATTTATATGAGACATCTTGGTTGAGTTGAATATCGATCTGATCCATTGAGCGAGAAATAAAATGAATACAGGAAACGATGATTTCTTTGGATTCTTGCGAATTATTGTACTGGGATTTCATTATATAGTTTGTTATATGATCGATCATAATGTTGAAAACCACCGGCAAGTTGATTATTACGAATTTGGAACTTTTTGCCAAAAGGGCTAAGAGCGGTTTTATAAAGATTAAATTAGCGCTACACAGAGAGGGTATCGCGCCATAAATATCCTTAAGTATAACTAAACTGTTATGACTTATGGGAATTGAGTAGATTGCAGATCCTAATGTAAACGTAGCCGCCTCAATGAGATAAATTTTTTTAACGTCTTTTAAACATTGTTGCTCATAAAGTTTATAGGTGACATATAAATTATCAAGAAAAATTTCAGGGGAAATAGCGGCCATTTTTTTGAAAATTGCCGACACCTGCCGCCTTATATCTAAAATGATTTCGTTTAATTGGGCATCAATAATAACCCATGGAAATAGAGTAATTTTTTGTATAAATATATAAAAAAGTTCAGTAAATATATAACTAAATCGCGGTGATTTTATATTATTTTTTACAGCATCGTTATCAAAAAGATTATTCCAAAATTGGAATGGATAAATCATCAAATCTGGGGATTGATTATATGGAGAGACAAAACTCGTGCACACCGCAGTTAGGCGGTACATAATTTTTAACGAATTACTAAATGTCTGCTCTTTTATGAGGCTTTCATTTTCTATTTTTTTGATTAAATGAAGATTTGAAAATGAAATAAATAGAGTTAAAACATTTTGTTGCAGCTCGCTTTCGCAGATTAATTCATTTAATTGATTAACTTCAACTAATGTAAGATATGGATAAATATAAATAAGATTTTTTGTTAAAAGCACGCCGAGCGAAACAATAAAATCATCGTCATAATTCGTATTGCTTAAAAGTGATTGAATTACAGTAAATGCATAATGAGATAATGAGGGATCATTTAGATTTTCAATAATTTTAGAAAGTAATGAAAAATGTAAAAATCTCGGTGAAATGATATTTTGAATCCATGAATCGATACATCTTAAAACTGAAATTTTTAAATTATGATTTTTTTCATAATTTAATATTTTAATAGAATGGGCTTGAACTTCTCGCACAAATTGTTTAATTTTACCATCCATTTCAGACATTTTTATTTTTGTTAAAAAGCTTTGATTGTATTCATCGGAGAGAGCCGTAAAAAACGACACACATTTATAGTCAGGGTCCGTTTTCTTTTCAATTGAATCTTTGACGATTACTTCGAGGATTAGTTTCGGATTATTTCCAGAATGCAAAATGTTGCTTGTTAAAATAATTAAGCATAAGCATTTGCAAAGTTTTTGGCACAATATTTCTGAATCTGCCATAATTATAGAAGGAATAATTTCATCGATCCAATCCCATATGATCTCATCATCTTCTGGGCTCACCCTTGATTTAAAACTATTGTACAATAGTTGAGCACCAAATTCTTTAGCGTATGAATCTGATTTGGAATTTATAAGAGTTAATGCTATCTTATACTGAAATATACTATTACTACTAAGAATTCCAAGCAAAACTTTATCCGATTTATTAATATCTATAATATTTTCTCGCTTTCTTATGGCAATACATGATTTTTCGACTTCAGTAACGATATCATTAAATAGTGGTTCATTCTCCATTAAAACCCAGGCATGCGTGGTATTTCTACAATATTCCGTAAATCAAACATTTTTGAAAAATAATTATTGTGATATTCAATAAAATAATCGATATCAAAATAGTAATTGACAGTTAAAAGATTTATAATCTGAAAAGAATAATAAAAATCATGATTTAATTGAATCACTTAATAAGTTGAAATTAAGGCAATGCCCACCGATACCGCGTGCGCATGCACGCAGAATATAATGTTTTCCGGACCAAAAAATTTATATCTTTTATTTTTTCATTAATAAAAGTGTGTAGGCCGATGAGACTTCAATTTAATTTTTTTAGAAACTGAATTTATAATATCCGGTTTCTATTTCAGTGTGGAGTTCAAGCAACTGAACACAGTGATACAAAAAACTGTAAATCAAGCAAATCAAAATATAAAAATTCATTTTTTTATAAAGGCCGCTAATAATTTAAGTTATTTCCCATAGGGATTATTAATACGAATTTTTCCAACTTTTCTACGTTTAATTACAGTATAATTTAATGATTCTCTATAAGCAGGTTCCATTTATTTAACGGCATACAATCAATTTTATTTACGCATTTATTATAGTAGAACAAGTGCCCATGCTAAAATTAATCGATATATTGTTAACAGCGTTTCTATACTTCATTAGTCTCGATGTAACTAATTAAATATAAATATAGAATGGAAAAAAAATGATTACAGTTTAACATAAATATAAGGAAATATAATCAACTAGTGTTGTTCGGTCATCACCAGCGCGCGTGTGCAGTCGTGCTAAATTTATCTGTTTGAGCGTGTTTGAATAAACCCTTATTTTACACTTTTAGCAAAATATGCTCTTACTTCATTTCGGATGTGAAAATTCTAACATATATCAAATGAAAAATCTAGGATGGAAATTTCCATGCATTTTTCTAATCTGATAATATAACATTATCGAGAGAAAAAAAACCGTCTATTTTTTATGTTTTGAATTTGAAGGATCAAAAAAATGCAAGAAATATACAAGAATTACCTCAACAATTTTTTTCAATATACTTTCCGAGGATATTCGCGGAAATAGACCATAGTTTTTTTTTAAGGCCGCAAAAATTACTCGGGAACAAACCTTAACGATCGCTATATGTTTGAAGTTTAGAAAGGGGAAAATATAGTAAATTCTGTATGGTTCTTGAGTCAAGCAGATATGTATATTTTTTACTGCCTGTAATATTTGAGCATACCCAATAACGTTTGATTGTAATTTCGAATAAGTATCTACCACCTTTTGCAAAATAAACTTTACATCTAATTTCGTCAACCCAGAAAGCGTTGGCATCTAAAACATAAAATATTGAATAACTTTGAAGGCTGGCGACGTCTATTTTCTTTCCATTTAATTAAATTCAACCAAAATACGAGCCTAACTAGCAGCAAGCCTATATACCAAAAATATCACTCCCGCCTAATCCATTGCATTTCAGAGCATACACAACGACACTTCCACTCATAATTTTTTTAATATATCTTTTACTATTAAACTCGTTTAATTCATTTACTGCATTCCCGGGTTTTGAAAAATAAAAGGCGAGTGGCAAAAAAATGATACGCTAATTATTTTATTAAAATTATAATAAAAAAAACATTCTTTTTAACATTTATATTCAAAAACGAGCTGATAAACAAAACAGTCTGGAAATATGTATTTAAACATAAATTAGTCTCTATTTATGTCAGATTCGTTTTACGACAAAAAAAACGATTGGCAACGTAAAATGTCATTTGAGAAATCGTCTGGGAAAACTGAAATATAAGAATCTTGTATTTTCTGAAAAAAATAGTCTGATCCTTGAAATAGTCCATCCGGCCTGACTCTATTTTTTATTAAAAAAATACTACATCATATGGATTTAAGAAGGGGATATATTTAATCAAGTATCGAATTTCGCAAAGAAAACCTTCTTGAAATATTTTTTTGTTCCGAATTGGGAAAATGAACGTCGTGCCCGACAAGTATATATCTTTCGTAAATGCTTTGAATTGTAGCTAATTTTAATAAAAAAAGAAAGTAATATTTAAACTTTCAAACCTCCTCTCAATATAACTTCTGAGTCAACAATATTGAGACTGTTGAAAGCAAGAATCATTAAAACGTGGGCCGGCCGTATTGGCATTTGTGTTTTTTTTACGAATCTGTGGGATTGAAGCGTATGCAAATTGAACGCACTTTTGTCAATGTATATAATATTTCGGTATCGTCGATTTCGAGTGAATATTTTTATATCAATTTACAAATCGAATTTTCATAGATTTCACGCCTGAATCATTTCTTCTCATACTGTTTGCTTGTGTACGTTTTCAGGTAAACTTCCGCATTTTAAGCCACATCTAAAAAGTTGACAAATGGACATCCAGCTCTAATGCCCTCATAAGAGCAGAGAGGGTCATTGGCAGTTATTGATTATTACATTAGAAAATCAATTTGTTGAAATAGTTTTTAGTGTTATATGTCGTTCATTCTTTCTTCTCCTATTATCTGTGTGTTGTACGATATTATACGAGTGGTTACTCCGGAACTCCAAGAGGGTTACCAGTTTCAGTTTTGGGTTTGCTCCATAAATTAAAAATTTAACAATAAATTGCCGTATTTCCTTTTTTTTCTGAGGTGGTATTATAATAATTAAAAATATTTTGCAAAAGCCGAAATCTATTGCGCAAAAACAATATTATTATTTGAGATCAAATATCTTTTTGCCTATTAGTTTATTTTTATTAAAATATACAAATATTATATATAAATAATCAAGGAATACTAATTTTTGTTTGAAGTATAAGAAAATTATATTAATATGAAGGACGTTTTAAAGCTGTTTTTTATACAATGCCGAATTCGTGCAACTTTACCATTTCACGTATTTTATATATTTTCAACAACAATTGATTTATTTTCCAGAAATAAAAATCGCAATCAATCAATGTTTTTCGTTTTGGTTTAAGAAATTTTATTATGGGTTAGATGTTGAATTTATTTTTTAATTTTTACAATTTTAAATCAAAATTACATTTATTTGCAATACGATCATTAAATAGTAATGGTAGTATGCGAGCCAAAAAGATTTAATATATCCTTTTCTTAAAAATTTTAATTTTAAGACCAAAAAACGAAACAAATAATTTTTATGTTTTGGTCTTTTATATAAAAGTAGGTGATTTTTGCCCGCGGTCGGGGCGCGTCTTAATTCAAGCTCCACTTGATTGATTTCTATTTACTTGAGTGGCTTCGCTCCCAATCATGTTATATCTAGAGAAGAATTATTGTAAGTTTTTGGGATTTGATCATGGTTCACCCAATAAAAAGAACTTGTGAAGATCACAGATATAAATAAAGGTCGTCATGACTCGTCTAGATGGAAGTTTCACTTCATTGACTCGACTCGTTAATTCATGGTTCAAACTTTGAAAATAGAAATTCCGTCATTAAAAGAATTTAAAAATCATATTAGGCGTGTGACGCCAAAAAAGGCAAATTTAAAAAAATCATCAAAATAATCATAATAGGCCTTGGAGCGTGACAGACAGAATTGTTTTAATATATATAATTATCATTTTTGATTGGCTCATGCGTACGGCTTAAAAATGCTTCATACTTTCTTGCTCATTCTGCCTCAAATTATGGTACTCCAAGCATTCAAATTAAATTTATTATTTAGTCTAAAGTCAAATTAATAAAATATTTGTCATTTTACTAATCACTCTTGATCGACCATTTGAGATTTTCTGCCGCCTCGTGTTAAGTGCCTCTTTATGAAACATAAGAAACAGTGGCAATCTAACGTCACGATAAATCTGATCTTATTTCATGTGGGGAATCGCGTAATATTTCGACCTTTTACCAGTCATGCTGATTCCATGCAACCTTTTAAAGTTAAAAACGTCATGTCAAATGTATTATTATTTAAGAGGTTAAGGCCAATTCTACATATTTAACCAGTTCCTCGATGGTTTCAGAAGAAACTTGGTAGGTAAAGATTTGAAATAGCAAAAAAATCAAATCTAAAAATTTTATGTCTAGACTATTAGAAACTGAATCTTCACTCTTTTGCACCGCACGTCTCTCGATTCACGCGGCAATATATCCGCACCATTGTCTTATAAATACGGCTCGGCGTTAGCTTGACAAATAAAGATTGTCTTGATTTTATAGGCAATTGGAAATTTACTTCGGAAAGATAGCAAATTATTTTACACTCGATGTCATTGATACTACGATATTTTTTTTACTTTCTTTCATTGTACCTGATTTTTTACTGTTATGTACAGTTGGTCCTGCATAAACAAATGGTCAGATCACTTTTTTTTCGTTGAATTACTGTGTTTTAGCGGTATCGCAACGAGTTCTGACCATGCGACCATAAACATGTGTTTAGTGATGGATCATTTAATTTTCACGTTTGCTCGGCCAAGTCTCAATCGAGAGTCACTTAATGTTAAAATTTTTCGTTGGTTAAAAAGAGCCATTTTTTATCAATATGCGCATGGTCGCGCAGATCTTCAGAATATCCATTCTGGGTTACAATTGATAAAAAAAATGGTAAATGACGCTGTTTATTTTGATCTGCCTGTATCGGCATTGCAACTGATGGTGTTGTCATTATATATTTATCTTCCTTATATCTTAGAAAAAGGATCAATTCAGTGGCGTTGATTGCAAAGGAAATACTGCGACTTTTACCTCGTCTATTGAGAGGAAAATTATTAGCAAAGTTTACTTTTAATCTTTAGGTTATCGGCACCATTTTTTTATTTGATGACATTTCGATTGATATTTTGTTTATGTATTACTTTTTAGAAATTTTTAAAAATTCTAAAAACTGTTAAACTGGGCATGCCCAATTTATTTTCTAATTTCTATACCGTATCGGGGCTTATTTATTCATATTTTTGTCTCATGGCAATATAAATCACCGTTCGTTACTTTTCAGTTCGTTATTTAATTTCTTAAATTTTTTACCTTTTCAGGGCAAAGAGATAGTTTAGAAATCCATAATTTTTTTATGAGGGGAATAAGAGATGTATTAAAAATTATATTTATTTTTGACAATCCTGCAACAGCCATTAAAATAATAATCAACAACAATTCCTGCACCGCCTCAAACTTTTTACAAAATAGTGTTTTTAATTTATATTCATTTTAGAAAACTAACAATTTCTTATAAAAATCTATAATCACTAAATTTTTAAACATGTATACCATATTTCGGGCCATTATGATTATATCGTATGTTGAAAATTTTCATGTTGGAAAATAATACGGAATACCAAAATTAGGCCAAATCTGTATAGAATTGTAGTGGGTCATTTATACAAATTAACATTTTCAAGTTTATACTTGATATTCTTAAAATAAATAAATTAGTGATAAAATATTTAATTTCCTAACGATAATTAGATAAATTTACAAAATACGCGACATTTTTATTAACGCGACGAAATTGTCATGCGATATAGAGTGGCAAATTGTGGGGAATAGAAACGTTTCAAACATGCACACTGATGTTTTTTTTCTGAAAATTTCAATTGCTATCAAGGTTCCTTTATATTTGATTATGGCAGCTATCCGGCTCATTGCGAGAGTTTTTTTACTATTATTCTAGGAAGTCTAACATAAATTTTTGAGCCGAGAGAACGTTTGAGGGTTAAGTCATCACCGTCATTATTTTGTTGATTTTATAATTTTTACCATAATATATTAATTTATTTTGGTTCAATATGAAAAGTGGTAAATTTTCTTGGCAATTAAAAAGATTATGTAAAGATATTTTAAATATATATAATGAGATTGATCAGTATTTGATTTTATATTAAACTAATTCGAACACCTAAATATAAAATAGGACTTTACTTTTCAATATCCTAAGTCAATCTGTTCATACCCACAACGTATATTATTCTGCACAGATTCACTATTGGGAGTGGATTTTTATAAATTGTGCCGCTTGGAAATTAACCATAGTTTCAAAACAAAATATTATGCCTCTAACGCAATCTACAACAAATTTTCTAAAAACCCTACACTTATTCATGGGAAAATCAAATAAATTATTGATCCCCTTTTTTTTACCACGCGCGCCATGTTTACACAAATCGATAGAAGTATTTTTTTTGTCACGGAGTCAGTGTGTAAAACCATACTGTTTTTTTAAATAAGCCTTTAGCCCGCTACCCCCCCCCCACACAAAACACACCACATGTGGATGCAAGGTAGACATTAATTCCAAGATTAGCGATATTGTGAAGCTATTGTTCACCAAACCCATTTCATCTAGAAGGGGCATGCCGCATGGGTATTGGCTCTTTCTTATAAGTCCAGTCTTGTCATTAAAAGATATGTTTGTTATGTCTTCTTAAAATAGGCAATACTTTAACAAAAAATAGCTTAGAAATATGAGGGGTTGTTACCCAAGAGTTTCAATCTCGAATGGATCATAGCCCTACTATACCGTAAATGTTTTGGGTTCTTGTAAGAAACAATATCTACTATCTTATAAAGAAATTTCCTTCTAAAATTTTGAGTACACCCCTAAAATTTAAAATAGCCATCAGTTCGTAATGCTCACGGATTTTATAGATAATATTATCACCAAATGTGCTTTGATCCTGATAAAACGACACCACTTTGAATGAAAGAAATACCGAGTGAAATTTCTCCTGCGTCTTTATATTAGTCTATTTTATAATTTCATCAGGGATTTTCAATGAAGAGAAGAGATGGAAATTAATTTTTATTTATGATTGTTTAGCTGCACCAATGACAGCCAAACCGCGAGGATTATTGGTGTCATGGTCTCGCCTACAAAATCTATGCAATGTATTGAAAATTATCTCAAGGGGAAAAATTGCCTTCGTCATAAATGGGATTGTAGTTAACCCTGTCAAAGAACAGCAAACTATAAACACGTGTTTGCAGAATAAGAATCGCTGAATGTATATCACTTTTATATCTCGATTCAAAAAATTGATTTCAGATAGCTTTTAGAATGAAAATATTGATCAAATTATATCTTTTATTTGAGTAAAATATCTATAGAATGGCAAAAATCTGTAATAAATAGCCTACACATGCGTTCTAATCTACTATAAAAGTAATCGTCAATGTTCTGGTTATTTGGTAAAGGCTACATTAATTACCCTAAAAACTATTGGAAATAGATGTAGAATTGCCATGATTTTCGTACGGGATCAAAATTCACTGATGTCTTCTGTGACAACAGTCAAAACAAGATTGAATTCCCTTATCATTTGAAGAGTATGCTGAGGGATGCGGCAAACCGTTTTTTTGCATGAGAATGCCAGTATAATGATAAAAAAAAGGCATCCGTGGGAGGGAGCGAAAGTATCGCGTTGTAAACATATTTGAGGCGCCTTATCTGAATTTCCGCCAACCGTCAGAATTTTTGCGGACTAAACGTTATTGCTACGGCTTCGGTGCAACCAGCAGCGCATATAGCCATCCCGTGCATCCATAACTTGATGGTTTTTTAGGCCCCTAATACCAGATCGTAGTCGTTATATGTAGTTATTATTGTTGAATCCATAATAACTGTGTCTGTAAATACCAGCGAGCCCCCCGCCTTCGCCGTTATTACAAACGCAAGAACATGATTCGACTTTTGATGAGACAGATTTGTCGCCGTATATACAAATTGGACATATAGAGGCATTTCTTGATTATTCATACCCCTAAACTGCTGAAGTTAATGCGACTGATATAATTACTGGATGGACCGCATTGTTACAATAGCATTGGTTGGCTTGCTGTTATTCAGGAACAGATCGGCTGTCTTTCCACCACACTCGGCGCAAATTTATTGTCGTCCAAGAACATAATATTTTCATAAAATACTCAAGAATAGAAAAATCAACTGATTTCTATATGTAGACGCATATATGAGTGAGATCTGCTCTCTTGTCTCTATTAGTGCATTTTTCTCAGATAATAGCCATAAAAACATGGGTGCGATAATTTTGTCAGAACGAAAAAAGAAACTAAAACTCCAGAAAATTTTTCGTTATGAGCTGTAATTTTAGGGGATACATCAAAGTTTGTTAGGCTTTGCGACAGCAGGGTCAGTCCCTTTATTTATGAAACATATCATTTAACCCTAAATTCCTTTTCCTTGTGACCACTATCTTCATCTAAGCATTTATTAATATTTTCCGCTTCTATTATCGGAAAGACTTTCTGTTTTTATATTTTAGTAGCTCTATTTTTAGCTGTAGTTCTTTCAACTCTGTTTGGTGAACCTCTCATGTATTGAAAGTCCGTAAGCGGTTTAAGTTTCGTGAATATTATCAATTCATATGATGGGTATTTTGTTATATGAGGACAGTAGTGTAAGGCTTTTATTCTCCCCTCCTCAAGTTTTGTGTCAAGAAAGAGAAACACGAATGATATGGCGTCGCCTAGACGAGAAATAACGAGTCGCTGAAGTTGATAAAAGTCAAATTCATTTTCAGGCAACCTCGATCTCGCAATCAGCAGCGATTTACTTTATTCTGACTCTAACTTTTTTAGGCCTATCCCAGGAGCTAAGGGAAATGAATGAATTGCCCGAAATTTTGTCGATCTTAGGCAATCTGATGAGCGGAGATAAAGATTCCTGAAGAAGCAGGAGATATTATCGAATTTATCTTCCTATGAATTGAGTTCAGTTACTTAGATTTATTTTAGTAGCCCTAGGGATCGTCTCGAAGTACGTTAATATTATCGCATATCTTTTGGCCAAGTGCCAATCATTCGCGTCTGCGCTATTGATCAATATTCTGGCTTAGGTTCTACCATATGGGCAACCAATTTACTAAATCCTTTGACATACGTTCTATCTTATAAATATGATCGTCATTCTTGGTTTATTGTTTACATGATACAGGACAATTATAAAAAGTTCTATAAGTAGTCGAATATGTCTTGGCCCCCAGAATAGTAATCAGTATATCACCTAACTGTTCTATCAAAAAAAAAGAACATTAAATTGTCCTTAAAAAAGCTTATATATACACACATGCGCAGAAAATAAGTCAAGTGATAATGAGGTTTTCTACACATTAACTGTATATTTTGAGCGTGGATTGGTGATACTAAAGCCTAATACTAGAATCTAGAATAGAATGCCCCGTTCGATTTGCTAACCGTATATTTTATACAATTGGAATGGATTAGTGGATATTTCATTAATATGGACCAGAATTATTATTATCGGCTGATATTAAAAAAATAAAATTATATTGGACATCTGTGTACATTTCAAACTACTTTATTTAGCTCTACGAATATTATTAATATAATAAGCTGATTTTGATGGCATTATTTTTTTTCATAAACGTCCCGGTTTCCTGGGTTTAGCGAATAGTTTTTTCTCCTCTTCTTTAGGGGGATGTAATTCATACATTAAAAATTCATCATTAAACTCAGATAAACCTTCGGTTTCGATCTGATACATAATGACAAATTGATACTTTTTTATCCAATAAATCTCGCCCTTGTTCGTAAGATTGTATAACTGACGACTTACAAGTTGAGTATATCATTCTATGCTTAACAGAGCAATTGAACCCAGGGGCAGAATAAATGAAAACTAAAATATATTATATCTGATAAACTTTTGCTTTTAAGATCTGATCCACCATGAGAATATGAATAGTTATAAAAATGAAATCTGGGCTCGTCTTTAGGCGTAAGAGAGTCTAGTTCATGCAGTAATACATTTTTTTTAAGAAGAACCAACACTTTTTCGTTACTCAAATCAACTCCCTAAACAATACGCCAACAAAAATACTATTTGGATATAATTGAATTTTCCGTCAAAAAACTCGTTAAATGCTTCTGTTACATCGGAGTTTGTTTGGAGAGTGATTGATGGTAAATTTGTATCGGTCTGATGTACTGAAACGTACGCATGCTCATTATCTTTCGCTTCTAGAGCATATGTCTCCATTTCTGTTAAAGGCATAGGGGCGTTTTTCATTTTCATATGATCCTGATAACCTTTATAGTTGACATCACTCTAACATTAGAGCCTAACAATAACTTTTTTATTGCAGAAAATATCATCGACAATTAAATTACTGCCAAAACTACGTTTAAACGATGATCTAGTTGAGGCATATGTCATTTTATCACGTACCTTGATTAAAATTAAAAAAATTACCAAAGCACCGTCAGGCGTATAACTTATGAGTATCCATTCATATAGGTCTTGGGAGTTCTTAATATCAGTTCTAACCATTATATAGCATGGCTTATATTCGTCTAGATATGGGATGACTGCTGAGTCATAATCTTTCAATAATTCGATATAAATACCGTTTTCAAAGGATGAGCTAACTTTGGTACTGTTCGAGAGCTTTAAAGATTCTAAAATAAAATTTGCAAAAAACCATCTGAAATAATAACTTTAAACGATCGAATATGACCTTCCTTAGCTTCTCCATAGAAAATACTCAAATCGATTGATGCTAAAAACTAGAAATGATTATAGGAACCTAGTATTCCGCTTTGGTGAGCCATACTGATATTATTAAGCTTAACTAATCTTCGGCATTAAACGATGGATAGTTAAGAAACACCCTTAGGGCTGCCTTCAAATTTTATATTATTTTAATAAAATCCACTTTTTATATTTTTATGATAAATTTGGTTAATCCTACAAAATTATTGATGGATTATATCTCTAAATTATTGAATCATGCTACTAAGTAAATATGTATTTTAACTTTAGTAAAATAATAATATTAATTTATATTTAATTCAGTGAAATTATGTATTGTTAAAATTTTTAACAAATTTGATATTTTTAATAAAATTAAGTAGCTAATTTTAAGATAGATTAAATCCGATTATTAGATAATATAATTTACAAAATGGATAAAAGTATTTACTCGGCGCGCATGCCCGGGCACGCCTAAATTAAGGATTATTTAATGCGGAATAAATTAAATAGTTTAATTTGTTAATTTAATTATCACGTTATAAACCTTTTAATATAAATCTTCATCTTTTAGTCCATATTAATATTTTAAGCTTATTTGAGGACAAGAGAGGCAATGTTTCAAAAAGCAATTAGAGCTTACCACTTTTTAAATGTTGAGTTATGGTAGTTTGAGTATAAAAAAAATTGTCCTGCAGGGTTCAGTAATAATAACCTTAAATTATCTGAATCGACGCACATTCAGCAAAGGTATTGATATTAATCTAGCCCATATTTTTAATAATTTTCCCATTTTAAATATCCCAGAAATTATTCAATGATTTTCCAGAGACAGGTTTTTTTTTGATTTTTCCTATTTGTTAGGCTTTAGAGGTTGCGGCGAAATAAGGAGCCATATTTTATAATTATATTCATTAAATTATGTAAAAAATTTTCTATTTTATATCATTCTTATGTTACTAATGAAATTTTCGTGTCACCAATTTCATCCGTTAATCAAAACACGATGTAAGAAATTCTTCGACCGCGAGCCAATGCCCCTGTGGTACGGCGTCCCTAGAGGGAAGAGGTTGGGTGTGATGTTTAGTGGGAGAGACCCCTACACTACCGCTGAATCATACCA
>SGJC01000168.1:0-20042 GCA_009887335.1 Henneguya salminicola | reverse complement strand
AAAGGTTAAAAAACTTACCCACTTCTATAATCTAAATCTCTAAGAATACCAATCTATTTAATTTAAATTAAAAAAATTGATCTTAGTTTACTTTGCGCATGCTCGTAAAAATTAGACGATTTTTTTATCCTTCGATAAATTTATATAAAATATGCCAACAGGATAGAATGTGTTTGCAAAATGAATACAGAATAAAATTCAAACCTCTGCTAATTTTTTTTCACTCAATAAATTTAATTATAAAAATATTAAACACATAAAGATACTTAAAATATAAATTTCCATAATAGCTTAAAAAAGCAATGAAATTGTTGATATTTTATTTCGAGGTATTTTACATTATAAGTTAGGTACGATTCGATAAAATATTCAAACAAGGTCAAACTTGTCCAATAATTATTAAATAGATAGAGTTTTAGGCCAATGTCAAAATATTTGATTGCAAAAACATATAAAATACTTGACCATTCAATGGCTGTTGTGGAAAATCAAGATAATTTCTATGCTCTCCTTGTCAATATGCAGTTTGTATTCATCACCTGAAGGCAGTATATTATGTTTATTTTTTGAGACAATACATTTATGGTTAAACTTTAATAATTGCAAACTAATGATATATTGTACATAGTCCAGTACAAGTGGAAATATGTTAAGAGTTCAAGCCAATCAGAATTTATTGCCGTATCCAAATTAGCAACAAAGAGGATCTCAAAAATATTTTACACAATTCGTTTTGAAGTCGCTATTATGCAAGGGGAGGGTAGGCATTTATTTTAAAAATTTGTATGATGTCGCAAAATTTTATACAGGAAGCTTTTTTTAACTGATCTGTAAGATATTGTGTTCTGACTAACAAATGACAAAAGGTTAACGATCTAAAGACAGAAATTTGGTGTACCATTTGTGTAATTAAGCCGCAATATGTAAAAATTTTATCTAGGATTTTGTTAAAACAAAAAATAAATATGCCAGCACAGTAAAGGAGAAGGGGGATATTTAAAATATTATATTTCATAATTATTATTTAATATATTCTTTACTAGCATTAATGCGAAAAACTAAGGGGGAAATGTATATAAAATAGAATTGATTTTATTCAATCTATAAATTAACTAAAAGAAAAAAGACAAGGGTTCTCGAATTTTCAAAACACTGTTCGAGAAATTTTAATGTTTTATGTTAGTGAGGAGAACTAAGTGTTCAATATGAAAAATAGGATCAGGTTTAAATTATAGTTTAGTTTAATTTTAGAGGATATTAAAATTGTGTTCATGTAAAAATATACGTAGGTTCTCTTTACAGAATAGGTCCCTTTCATGTAATTTTAAATAAGCAAGGCTTGCAGTTAAAAATTTTTATTAAAACTATCAGAATCAAATCATTATGACTAAACTATTAATTCTTTAAACCGGTATACTTTTTCCAGCTTGCCTAGCTCGGGAAAGGATAGAGGGGCTGCGAGCTTTCTCGTTTAGAAAATATTCCTATCAAACCTTCTTGTAATATTTCAATTCAGAACGAGAAAAATAATACAAATAATTAAATTTAAAATTTTTTGTATGAAGAATATTTTGATATCTCAAAATGTGTTCAATGTTTTATTACTTGTAGAAATCGATAACTCATCATTTTGGACTATAAATGCGCGTATCACTGGGTGAGTGTATGTTTGTTTGGCCTGCGGATTCTGGGCTAAAATTTAGAAGAATTTTTTTTTAAATATAGAATATTATACACAGGCATTAATTGTTAAAAACCCCATAAATAACTAACTAATGTTATTACATTTCTGTAATGCCTCAATTTATATTTTAGTAGCCTAAAAATATCTATTTCTATACCACTTAGATATTTGCAATAAAGCCCTGTTTATAACTGTCGCAACATAAACCAATTAAACGGATATGTTTTATAATGATATATTAGAGAATACACTTTAAATTACTAATGCTTTTTGTTTCATAATTAAAATAATTTCTTATATTTACTAAACACCATAATACAGTTAAAATAGGTGGTAATTTAATGTTTTTGATAAAAAAATTAAAAAATTTTCAAAAATATCTCTGGTTCCTTTTCTTTAAAGATGATCTTTATAGAACTTAATATGCTCAATTTTTGATAATAATATGCAATTATACTTATGAGAATAACATAATGTGCAGTATTTTATTTTCAAACAAAAAGTGAACAGTTGTGAACGCTTGCCAACTAAGATTAATAATTCTGTTTTTCAGTTAAAATTAAATTAACGATACATTACAAAAACCAAAATAAAAATATTTGAACCTCATCAATATTTAATATGAATCATACCCTGAGGTATATAATTTTAAAATTTTTTTATTTAATTGTAAAACATTACTCATGCCATTCTACAGGAGCTATAGATTTCACATTTGTCATTTCAAATACTTTAAACATAACTATTAAGAGATTTAGCAGTACATTTTCAAGTCGTTTATTTCATACTACGCACATCCCCTCGTAAATTAATAGAAATTATATTACATCTTCATTGATTTCCGGGATATGTGTTTATAGTTCTACCGATAAATATGTGGCTGAAGTTATTCGATGATGATTTTTTGAGGTCTCTAAAAAAAAACCGCCGAAATACTTCACTTATAAATACATTTAGACTTGAGATTTGCTTAAAGACTATCGCATTGTAAAATTTAGGAAAAGTGGATCTGAAGTATCACTAATTATACAGACAGATAAAAGCCCACAATTGGTAAGTAAATGAAAAAAACTATTTTTATGTACCAATTATAAGGTTTAAACAATTTTTTTATCATAACTGAGAAATAGTAATTTTTCATCAATTCTAAGTTTCATTTGCTTCTTTTCCACCATTTTAGCGAGTTCTTTCAATAGTAAGTTTTAAGGCAGAAATATTTGAAAGAATAAATTATGTAAAATAATTCAATATTTAATGAAAGCTTTCGATATTATTTTATATTTGGGTAGATTTTTGTCATTTTTTTTATAATCATTAAAATCTAATTCATCACGATTTTTTATTTGATATTTTCTTAATTTTTACACATAAGGATTTAAAAATGATTACCGATTTTCATTTTGTTTACGATATTCTTTAGAAAATAGCGAATTTTTTTTTTAGGGTCTGTGAAAATAAAATAAAATTACTTGTGTTGAGTGTTTCTTCTTAGAGATAAAAACCTGGCAAAATTAATACTATTTTATAAGGGTTATCAAATAAAAAATTGTTTGCAAATATGAATTGATGGTTAATTTTGTGAAGGGAGTTATTTGTAAGCATCTTAATACTTAATCATGAACCTAAACCATACATAAAAATCGTTCGCTAAAAAATTAATAAAATAAAGTTAAGACCGGAAACTTCAATAGTCAACATTTGAAAAATGTTAAAAATGTAGCTGCTATCATGCTAACTCTGGCTGCTCTATATTTAAATTCAAAAAAACGCTAAAAAAACTAATTAAATTGCAAATTGATAAAAATATGACATAATAATCAGGCTTCAATTTCAAAAAATAAATATTCCTGAAAATTCAAAATTAGTAGTGGAACGTTTGCCTTTTCTCAACACAATTCTAGGCATGATTCAAGCTTTCTTTTTACTAGTTATACAAATATTTTCTATTTTAGTGACTATAGCTTTTGGATAATTTGCCAAACATTTAAAAGAGTTAGTATTTTCTGTCACACATTTTATACTGTTTATGGCAGTGTTAATATCAAAAATCATAAGGAAATATATATTATTTGTTAAAAATTAACATTTAAATAAGAATAAATGTAAACTTGTCTTCTAGATGCTTTTATTAAATATCAATCCCCTCTTTCTAATCTCGCCAACCATCCAATGATTATATCTGAGTACCACGTAGAAGGCATATTTGTGGTGAGAATTCAATCTTCGAATTAGATTACAAATATTACTTTTTTTTATACAAATGGAGCAAATTTTAAGAATCTGGTCATCAAAATCAATATAAAATTCAGACGCTATTAAATTTGCAAGTCCAAGATCACATTGACTTTATCTTTTTTACCAATTAATAAATTTAAAAATTCTTTCCTTGTATAAATTAATAAACTATTAGACAATTTAGCTTTAATAATATGAAATTGAGATCGAAATATATTATAAAGGGAGCAGAAATAATCGAACAAAATGATCTCGCTAGAACACCACCTTCAGTTCTTTGGCATCATTATGTCAGTTTATGATAGTTTTCAATACTTGGCTTCAAGCATAGAAAGTCTTAGAATCACGGCCTAATATACGGAGAAGATTAGTAAGAACATATTAAGCCTGAATATATGTAATAATTTAAGTCTTTCATCAATATTAATCTAGTGTTGTAATGAAAATGAAAAAAAATTCTTGTTGAAAGAATAATTACTTTAACCCGGTAGCGATACTTATAAAAGAAAATTCATTTATTAAATATGTGAAAAATAGATAGAATCGATCCGTACACACAGCATTCTACCCAAATTAGTTCATTATATACGAAAATTAGATTTACTTTTGAATTCTTATATGCCTTTTCTTTTAATTATATTATATTACAAATATATTGTTGGGAACAATAATGTTTTAAATCGCATAGACTTTAAAAATCAAGCTTCAATTAAAAAATTTATTCATTTATGTTTAAAATTAAAATAAAAACTATAAATTTTGGTGAAGAAAATTCCCCTTATTTTTTTAATTCTTTTATAATCTTTACAAAAGTTTCATAAACACAAAGATTTAATTTGAATTCAAGAATTTTTTAAATTCGGGCGCAACCATAGATTCGACATTATGGATTGCATATAACTATTCGTTAAATTATATTTTAGATGGACATTTTGAATATTTATAATAATATAGATGTATATGAATATAAAATGTGTAAAACCAATTAATCATAGAATATATTTGATTGATAAAAATATAAACATTACATATTGTAGATTGGAGTTCTGTCTATTTTATGAAAAATTTATAAATTTTTTAAGGGAAAATGCTGTATCTTATCAGGATGTAACATTTCTAGCAAAAATTTTTGCATTTAATCTTTTAAGAATAAATTATACGTAGATGGTGAGCTATACAATACTGATTCATGAGATAAATTTCATTAATATGATCGTTATCGTTTATTTGTGTTTGAATATTTATTGCTTAAGGTTAATATAATTTTATAGTTTAAAGGGAAAAATTAAAATAACATTGCATACTAGATCTAGATATGAGCCATATAACTTTTTTGACAAAATCGAAATACAAAATATATCTTTTCGACCAAATTCAGTTAGTGATTAAATCGAAGCTGAAGATAAATATGGAAATCCTAACATTAATTAAAAAGTGGGACAAATAAATAAATTTGTATTTAAAGAACACGGGTACGAGATCTACTTCAGATAAATTTGCAAATATATGCTATTCAATAAAATATTTTGAAACCTGTTGGTATAAAAAGGGTTAAATTAAATGCTTAAATGGAGCTAACGATGTAAAAGATGTGAAGAATGTTTTATTTCGTACGAATTAAACAACAGATAGATTCAAACCCGCAAAGAAACGTGCAATGGGAATAAAATTTTTATATTTGAAAAGATTAAAACATAAATAATTTAATAAAAAAATAAAAATGCGAAACTGGGTGGGAAGGAAAATATTGTGCGAATTGGTATTGCGATAAAAACTGCAATTAAAATTATAAATATGAATTTTAAATACTTGAAATTGTTGCCCACTTTATAATGGTGAACAATAGGATGTATATCTTGCCAATACAATTATTTGATTTATGATAAATAAGAATATTGTTATTATCATAATAATTCTGCGAAATGTCGTTGCTAAAAAAATCTTCTGACATTAAAATGTTTCACAACAATAATAATGTCTACAAAAATTTGATTTTAACGCAAATGAGCAGACAATTGAAATATTAATTCTTTTAATATCTGATATCTAGCGTGATTATTCATGTAATTGCGTGAAAATTTGTCTAGGTCAACAATGCTACAATGCTGTATTCCATTTGTTTTTAATGTAAAAATTACACACTGGAATCAGTTTATTAAATGAAATTAAAAAGTTAATTGACCGAATTAGTGGGTTCAGATTCTTCTGTATTAATCCCCATATTTTTGGCAATAATAATATTATATTATAAAATTTAAAATCGTATTCATAATATTTCTTAAGTAATATATTTTTTCATATCCGACGTTACATTCCTAGTAAAAGCTGCAATGACAGAGTGATTCTCGTTTATCTTTCCTTCACAAGGTAAGACGGATGTTAAAATATACTAGCGTGAAGAATACGAATAATTATATATTTTAATTAATGCCACACCATTCGAGGAAATATAAAAGAAATAGGAGACTTCGCACTTTCTGAAATTGCGAAAAATAAGAGTATTCTAGAAATTGTCGAATTCAAATAAATGATATATAAATTGATTATTAAATATTCACAATGCGAAGATAATGCTACTGTCAGCACCAACCCCAATTATTTTTAACATGAATCAATCAATTCAACGTTTATAATATAATAATACGATAGTTTTACAAAAAACGGTCTTGTAACTGGAGAAAGAAAAATAGCTAAGAAACACGAATGCGTATTTTACCTTATGAATCTTTTTTTAGTACGTATTTTACTCCTACGCAACCATAAATAGATTTAGTTGTTGAAGGAAAACAAACATTTAATCGTAAAAAAAACACCACTGTATATATCCTCGAGTACCCTATCAAAATTTTGTCGTGGACAATAATTGATTAATTTCGCTCTTCTACTAGATAACGGCTCTAACAAATGCACGAACATTTGTTTTTTTAGGGAAAAAAAGTCAAAAATCGAGGGTTTCTTTTTCTGCATTTATTTATTTAAAGCACGTAAGGGGCCATTAATTTAACTTATCGGATGATATTTGTAATTGAAGTAAAAGATGCGCAATTTTATAAAAAAGTTATCAAATGTTTTCAAATAATAATATAAAATATTTATTAATCTAAGAAAAATGAAAAAACTTGTTGTTTTCATAAGAATTCACAAATGTTAAAAAAAATGTTTGAAAAAAAACGAATGAATTACCTGTTCATAAAACTTGCAACAAGAATAGTTGAGCAAACGATCTATTCATAGATGATAATAATAAATCAAGTTTTTAATAATGGATGGGATAACTTTTGCAAAATGGATGCAAAACATAACTCACTGTTCAATTTTCTCTTTAAGGGCCTTGCGAATGATTAAAAAATTAATAAATTATATTATGAATTGATAATATGAAAATATTTCTAGATGTTTTAATGATTGTATTTATTTTAAGGATAATAAAATTAGAGATCATTTTTAATATCCTGGGATTGCTTCTAGTTTGATAAGGTCAGCAGAATATATTTTATAGATCTTCCTAGTTCTGAATCAATTGTGAAGCTTTATTTAAATAAAAATTTTTTAAAGGCGTTTCGTATTCATTATCACCGGAGACGAAACAACTAATCCAAATATAATTAACATCAAGGAGATTTAAACCAAAATTATTCTTTTTTTTTCAGTCATAAAAAAATATACTATTTAGGTTTATCAGATTCTATCAAGAACCACAGCTAATATAAGTAGTATTTGTGACTGCTTATAGTTAAGGTAGTATAATTTTTAGCTTTGATACTGCAGGGTTATAGCTGACACCAATTAACAGTAATTAAAATCGTTTTCATTTTTTTTATTTATAAAATAATATAAATTAAAAAATTAAGAATAAGATAAAAATATATACAAATTGAGGCTTGCACATGGTTATTGTTACCCATTCCGCTTATGTTTTAGTTAATATTTTAACAGGCTAATATTCACGGTAACTGAAAGTGCCAGAAATTGAATAAAAAATGCGCACGGTGAAATTAAATTTTTTTATACAGTAAACATCTTTTCACTCAGAATATAAGTATTTATTGAGTAAATTTTACATTCACATTATAAAAAAAATGTGTGTTGTTTGAGCATCCTTATTTCCACCACGTATTCATTTCTTATGGTAGGTATTTTATCACCAATACATTTAACACCAAAAAATACATAACGATAGATATTATAGAAAAAAAGAAATGAGATTTCTTTATTAATTTATGTGTATTTTATAATACTGCTATTATTTTAAATTTACAAAAATCTTACCTTTAGACATTATAAAATCTTTTGAATTTTCTTTTGCGACATTTTTTACATGCGTGAGGAAAACAGAAACGATCATTTGTGTTCTGTTTGGCTAAAAAAACATTTACAAACGCAACATAACTGATATGTTTCAAATAGCATATAAAAAAACAATTGTGGCCTAGGAAATAAATATTAATTTTTAATAAATAAATGATTAAAATTTATACATAGTAGTTTCCTTAATCAAAAAGATCTTTGAGACAAGCATACGTGGAAAACAAGTGTCATTCATGTTAGTTAAAAAGAAATAAGAGAGTGGGCGTTGTTTATTTTATATTTAATTATAATAAATATATTATATATTTTAATCAAATTACGAATGATCACTTTAAATTTTTAATATAGTGTAAAATCATTTGAATTGTTTATTAAATTAAACATATTTATATAATAGGATGAAATAATTAATCATTTCGTAACAATTTATTCGATTAAACAAAATATTAAATTGTTTACGGAAATTACCTATTGTCAAATTCTCTTACTTTCTGCCGCAGTGTTTGTGTAATTGGCTACTCGTATTCAATGGAGAGATACGACCTGGCTTATAGCGAAATAGATTCTATACTTTAATATAAATTAGCCAACGATATTAATTTAAATTTTTCCTAGCCTTTAAAAATAATGTGAGCATTCAAAAAAATACTAATGGTGCGAGTGATAGAAATATATATCAATCCACTTCATTAAGAACATTAAAAGATGATTGCAAGCCTGCCTAGCAGCGTATTCCTTCCTACAAAGAAATATATTAATTCATTTTTTATTCTCAAATGTTAAGCCAATATTAAATATATAATTGATTAATTTTCGTGTGAAAAAGGTTGAAATTTTATAAAAATATCATGTGGATGTATTAAACAAAATGGCTAGCATAGGGAGCAAAGCATGAAGACTTGAGACTATCTCTTATTTTACATGAATTTTAGCATAAAATTGATAGATTTTTTATAAAATATAGCTTTTACATTTTAGTACATACAAATATCAAAAATTAAACGCAAGATAAGATCAGTTACTACAGTTGTAAAAAAGCTGACATTAGGTAAAACAACATCATACAGAATAAATTCATCGAAACAGTGACTTTCCTCAAAAAGTATTTAAAATGAAGGTGGTTGTTGTATAACACCTGTATTCCTTTAAAATATACAAATATCCTTTTGTTTGAAACGAAGGTAAAAAATAGAGATACCGTTTTTGAGACCTTCCGATAAACAAACAATAATTTAATTATAAAATGAGGAAATAAATCTTTGATTTAGAGCAGCATTCAAAAATACATTTACAACACAATTAAATGTAGTGATAACTGAATATTTTTATGAAACACCACAAATAAATAGATTACGCAGAAAATTCTTATATACAATATAGTTGAATAAATATCTCTCATCATATATAATATTCCTAAACTGATATACACACATCTTCACTTAACATAAAAATTATGATTATGTCATGAATAAATATTTTCTCATATGACTGTAAATAAATAAATAAAATCTTTAGTCAATATTTTTAAATGATTATAGATTTTTTAAGAGAATACTGGTCTGTCAAAATTGTGGGCATTAAATTTAAAGAAAATTCTTAAAATTAATGTTAAGCATTAGTTGAGTATAAGTATTATTGTAGAGTGTTGTGCTATATTCTCTTCAAACATGCTGTAGATTTATATCTATATGTAATATAAATAGCAACAGACCATAATAAAATATCCCCATCAATAGGCTATATTGACTTATTTATAGTCGTCGCAGTGAAAAAAGTTCACTATCTATTCGTTATACTAAGATAAAATTATAATAATTGAAAGTAAAAAAATTTTTGCGGTATTTAGCAAGAGGGAAAAATCAATTTGATTACCGATGTAGAACACATCGAAAGAAGGAGAAGAAATTAAGAAAAATAGAGTATGGTCTAAAACGATGAATCTCGCTAAGCCGAGAATTTATCATACGATCCTTCCTGAATTTTATCTTTTGTAACATAAATGAACAAAGAATTTGAATGGCGGCGAGATTGTATCAAACTTATTTTTCCATAAAACTGGCTTAAAATATATGTGCTTTAGCCTATTTAACCCAAACTGGTAAGGTATGCTTAAAGTTTACCCTCTTAGAATGTAGACTAAAATAAGATAAATTTAAAAATATTCGATAAGATTAAAATAGAGGATTTACTTTTAAAAACTTATACGCAATAATAAAATGATTCATAAATATTTTACGAGTAGAACCTGTTTGCATAAATATCTAAGTCGGCCATAAGATTAAAATTTAATCTGAGTGAGGACCAGTTATTTAGTCATCTGAAAATAAGTTGTAGGAAATTAGAAATTTAAACGCCACTTTATTATCATATAAATTTAAACAATACTACACAAAATAACAAAAACAAAAAGAAATTAAGAAACGAAATAATAATATTATATCAATCATATTTATTTTATGATGTCATAGAATCGCTCTAAAAATTAGATGCCTGAAATGAAAATGTAAAATTAAATATTATTATACCTTTATTTAAAACAACATATTTTCATAAGGTTGGCTTTCAAATATTTCCAAGGGTTGTTGAGTTTGTTTCAATTGAAACGCTTCATTGCGCTAAATAAAATTAAAACTTTTTAATGGACCATTTATATTTATATATATACACCCTCAACGTGTTTATTATTATGTTAAAATTAATACAAGGAATAAAATATAATTCTTCTATATCACTTAAAAAATAGGGAAATATTTCTATTTGATAAATTGAATAAAATAAAACCCCGAATATCTTAATTTATATAGTATAAATCAAAAATGTATATTAAGTTATGATTGATAATTCTAAAATTTTTAAATAAGATGTTGTTTTGATTAAAATAAAATTTGGCAGTATTGCTTTGAAGTAAAGATTTTTATTAATTCAATGATCAATGAAATCTAAAAAGAAAAGAAAGCTGATTTTTTAATTACAAGACAAAATGAATAATCGAAAAAAAAAATTATTAAAGTATAATCAGAAGCAGCAATAGGATATAAAAAATATTGAGCAGAAATATAATCATTCGTATTAAAAATTTTAAAACTATAATATGTAGCATGGGAGATTTTCCGGTCTCAACTATTCTTTTCGTAAATGACGCCATGATATATAAATTATAAATAAAGTAGGCAATCTTTTATCTCTCCATCTGCCTATATTTTTGTACTTATCATATTGTAAGATCTTCTGTGACTTAAATATAGTTAAGCTATTTAGGGACAACAACTTTTATGTTTGATTTGTAAATTTACTCTCTTTTTCTACTTCCTCATGAATTAAAGTCTTGATTTTCTTTTTTTTGAATAGAATAGGTATAGCTGCTTCAATAACGATCTAGCTGTAACCATGGCTTTGAAATTTAGATTCTGCCATGCTCTATTCAGACAGTAACTCTAACTGATTCTTTTTATCATATATTCGAAGAACATTTACTACTACTCTCGCGACTTGCCGCGTATTTGAATTTTTAAAAATTTCAATCGATAGCAGAATTCTTGAGTACCGAAACTAAATCCCGAATTGTTACCCACTATCTTAGAATCTGGGATAAGGCAATCGAAAATGAGCATTTTGAGACTCGTAAAATTTTTTTCGTGATATTATGAGAAAACACCGAGTATATTATTTTTTTGATATTATTTAGGATCTGTATGTATATTTATTTACATATTTTGAGATGTAGTGGAATTGGCTCTGCAAACTATTGCTATACTTCTCTCTTCAAAATGTTGTGCTATTAATGTTGTTCATTATTATTGAGTTTGGAGAGAAATTTCAAATTGCTGAATATTTTTTCTCGAATTCAAATTTCTCGTTGAATTATGCGAATTTGAAATACCGCAGTTTCGGTCTATGTCATTTATTCAGTTTCTGATTCTCTTGGGGGAATTTTAAAAGAGATCAAACGCGTCTCCTGATAACGAATCAGAGTAAACTAATGTTAAATAGAATTTTTCAAAATTACATAAGATGAGTCTACCACTACGTGTAATTAATTGAATTTCCCTAAAATTTTGAAGATTACTAACCCTAAGAAAGGATACATTTCTAAGATATACTTATAACGACTTTTATGTAAACTGAAGCCAAATTAACTTTTAGCAACTGTTTGAATCTTCATACTTTTAAGGCGTTAATATTAATATGTATAAAAATGTTTTGAAAGTTATTTTTTTTTAAACAATTTATTTATTTATTTATTTCACGAAACAGCCTAACGTTAACCAATAAATATACGTATGCAAAATTTATTTTTTGTATAAAGGGCATGTTGATATACATCTACGCAAAGTGTATATGTAAAAATACGATAAATAGTGGGAAGATTTTCATTTTATTTCTTAAAAACTAGATTCTATGTTGTTAGAAGGGCATACAAATGTGGCCAAAGATAAGACAAGAGCTAATAAGCTCAAAATAACACTGTTTTTAAATATTTGTAAGATGCCTAAAATTACTCCATTAAAGCATTCGTTTGGAACGATGAAAGGTCAAAATATTTAAATATGAACAATCATATATTTCCTCCCATCCACCTCCCCCCACACACTCTCTGATATGTCATCAGTATACTATTTTAAAGTATGTGCAGAAAAATGCAGATTGAAAAAATCGACCAACTACGTAATATGAAGATGTTTGAAACCTGCAATATTTCACTTAAACTCTGAATTTTTTTGTGAAATTCCCACAACATTGTGACAAAAATATATCGTATTTCGAATATAAACACTCAATTTTTACTAAATATTTGATATAAATCTCAAAAATAAATATTTTTAACAATATTTTTATATACAAATGAGGCAACTTTATTTTTGAAACAAAATGTGATCATCTTTTTTGAGAAAACTGTGGTGAGTATATTACGAGCTACCAATATGTGCAATATTGTAGAAGAAATTTTGTAAAATTATTGAGCATATTAAATATTGAAATATGTATATCTTGTATTGAGTGAATTTTACATACTAAAATTTTTCATAACGGATCAATTTTATCAAATTAGTACGTTTTCTATTTATGGTCTAATATGTATTCTCTGTGCCTGGGAAAAATTAAAATGAATATTACATAAGGGTTAATTAGAATTGCGATATAATATATTGCCAGAATATACCTATGCTACGAAAAAACATAATATATTTGTTTGGATCATAATATGAAATTTATAGATAGGATGTAGAATATATATTCAAAGGGGTAAGGGAAAAAATTATTTTTGTGGAAAATATTACTAAAAGCAGGACCTAGTGGAAAAGTTTATAGATTAATATATGTTATTAGGGAACTGAAATTTAATGAAACTTACAGTAACTTGAGGACCGAAAGTTTGACGGACCGGAATACCTCTCTAAATATATAATAATATAGTTATAAATGATATCAAAGAATAATTGCATATTAATATTTTTATATGACATAAAATATTGATAATATATTTTTAAGAGAAATGAAATCAAAAATAGTTCAAAAAAAAATATTTTTAAGAAATGAACCTCAAAAGTTTTATATTCAATCTAAAGTTGAAAATACGTTTGTTTATAAATAGAGATGTAGAATATAAATACAAAGTCGATCTAAAAATATATTGTTGGGAAATATATTTAATATAGCATAACATTGTGGAAAAGTATATAGAATATTAATTGTAAATATGAAATTGAAATATAATGAAACTTACATTCTTTCGAACTACTGGAGCTTGACGGATTAGAAGAGGTTTCTAAAAATATAGCAAGGTAGATATAATTAATAACAAAGAAAAATTGGATTTTAAAAACCTTCGCAAATGATATTATAGAATATTGATAATATATTTTTTAACAGACCTAGATATGTTTTATATACTATCTAAAGTAGAAAATATTTATAGAAAAACATTCGGAAGATAATGTAGGTGCACGACATTATAATAAATTCATCAAAAGTAAAGTTTGTTAAGAATGAATCTCAAATTCAGTATCGAGTTGTAAAAACAAAATTCATATAAATAATTATAATTGAATACAATGTAAAAATTTAGAAATATAACGTTATACCCATATTTTCGGAAGCGCTGCGTTCTCCGATGTGGGTACATATCTATGAAGGGTTTGTGTGAAAATATCTAATTGAAAACGATTACATTATTCGAAAAGTTAAAAATCATTCTTAGCATATTAAAGGACTATTATAGATAAAATATACAGTTTGAGATGCAGATGGACGAAAATACTATTTTAAATTACGTCTAGAAATGAAAATCATTGATTCGATAAATATAGATAATGCATTTAATATTTTCTCTTTTAGCTGAGAGAAAATATTATGAGTTTAATCATTAATCTCATCCGAATGAAACTTTTTTACAAATATTATAAAATAGCAATACGTAAAAAATGAAAAACTATGAAATATATAAAATATAAATTTTGTGTTCATACAGACACCGTCTTATGAAATAATGTTTACGTTAAGAACAAATTAATGTCGAAAATATAATAAAGGATAAACAAAACTTACTTGAGTATTTTCATCGTCTTGCTGAAAAGCCATTTGTCGCTAAATATTAAAAGATATATAATAAAATATATTTTAGAATGAAATTGTTAAGAAAATTCATATTAATTATAGGAAAAGATCTATTGAGATATTTTTGGGGAAAAAGTATATATTTGGATTCTTGTAAATTATTAAAAGAGAAGTGTTCAAGAGAATATAAAATATTATAAGTATGGAATCGCCAACAATATATTTCGAAATAAATATGTATTTAGGAATCGAGTTTCATGTTCCCACCTTTGTCTGCCAGGGTTCTACATATCTATAGCATAAGTTCGAACCAGAATTTCGGATTTAGTTAGTATTTTCGACAAAGATATATATTATGAATAAATTATAAAAAGTCTCCAAAAATGAGGTTAGGAGTATGTTAAAAGTAAAAAAAAACAATTTAAAATATGAAATGCACAATTTAAAATCTAAATTATTCGCGATAGAAAAACCTCGCAGTGAGATATAGAATATAATCTAAAGAAAAGATAGCATATTATACAAATTTATTAGTAGTGTATACGATTTTGATATTTATTATATTTTTTTAATCAGACCCGCTTTGGTTTGCAAAAACTGTTGATCTTCTTGGAAAAGAAGAATGTCATTAAAATGCAGAATTTAAATTTCAAAAAATGTCGAATGAGGCGAATTATCAATTTATAACCCTTGTAAAAGATATTTTTGAAAAGGTATAATATAATGGTAAAATGATTGAAATAAATATAGCTCAATATATTGAAATATCTTTTTATTATATTAATACATTTATGTAATATAAAGTAGATTTAACTAGAATCTATAGTTTATATTAACAACGAAGCTGAAAAATATTAAAAAAGATTAGCGAATAGTATGCGTAGGGATAATGGAGTCTAGAAATACCAGAAAAGTCTTGTTTGAACATTGAGGGGACAGGGGAACAAAAACGCTAAGCTAAAAATTATTTAAACTAAGCTGATAAATATTAATCATACAATGTGTTTCATCTCTATGCATTCGTTTCAATCGGTAATGGGAAATGCTACTCTCAATTTAGATATACTAAGTAAATGTTTGAATCTGGAGATATTTCTCCTCAATTAATAATATGCCGAGTGTTAAAAAAAGAAATGTTACAAATTATGAGAATAAATTAAAAATAGCCCTAAGAAACTAAAAAATCAATCAAAACTTAAAAAAGGTTCTTAGAGATTGGTATCACATATTACTGTAGACAGAAAATATATCAGCGAGTATATTACGCTTGCATCAAAATACCTCATTTTGACTTAATGCTATAGAATGTTAGGTCATTAACCAAAAAGGCATACAAAGATATGTACAAATACTTCTTTACGGTGATTATCTGAATTGATTTAATCATATAAGGAACATTATGGTATTTAATAGGTAATGTGTTTATATTTTTTTGGAATGATTAAATTTGATGTTATTATAGAAGATTAGTAGGGTTAAATACGATAGAATTTGATAGATGTAGATATATAGTGTATTCTCATCGTATTAAATATCATGCTCAAATACAAACCCTTCATCCGTATCACCATGAATTCGATAAGATTAAGGATAACCATATACATATATATAAAAGGATTAAAAGGAATAAAAAATAGAAAGCATATGCTTATATATATATGCTTTAGTAAGATAGAATATTATACATATATCTCAACAATTTTTATGGCATATGATTTCAAAAATTTGGGTTTAGATAAATATTATTTAAACATATTTTATAATTTTGCTTACAATTATTTTGTAAGCCTATGCAATAAAATGATGATACACAGAATAAAAATTTTGTAAAAATATCACATTAATTTATCAATACATTTAATCTATAAACTGTTTTGCAATTACGGAGAGAATAATGTTCAATTTAAAAAATTTAAATTTTAACAATATGGAGCAATGGGTGGGTTTAAATTTATTTAACGCGAGATATATTTATCTGCGTTTAAAGAGCAGAGGTCTCAAAAAACTATTTTGAAATAAATATATTTTCTAAATTCACACACACGTTCGTAGGGTGCCAGAGACCTAAACAATGTTGTGACGAGTCATGTTATGGCAGAGGAGCGTAGTTTGAATTTCGTAGAGTAGAATAATCGTAAAATATATATTTTATTTGGTACCTATATGTGAAATCTTAACTCAAAATAATATAAATAGGTTCGTTATAAAGAGTGTATACAAACTAATAAATTATGCATTGGACAGAAATTTTAATATTTAATGAATGAAAAACAGAGGTCACTCATCATACCTCACAGCGCTACCGTTACACTTGTAGGAGGATCTTGTTCGGAAGCATATTTATTCAAAATCATAAAATTGATAATCGCTAAGATATAAACAATATAAGTAGCTGATGCCGTTTAGCAGAATTAGCTATCGAAGAGTGTGTGAATTTTATAATATTGCTTCTGGGTTGTTTACAATATATTTTTATACACAGATTAAAATATATTTTCCCGATTTTTATATATAAAATATACACTCAATCGTAGTAAAAATATGGGAAAGTCAATTTATTTGTATTGCTACTAATATATCGATCTTTTTAATACTAATTCAGTCGATAATTAAAGCTCAAAATTAATATATTAATTTTTATTATTAAAGTCTATATTTATCCTCAGTATTCCTTCTGTCAAGATTCTATACGTATATGCAAGATATGAATCCACATGTAAATATTATTATGTCCCCCTTGAGATTACATATATTTAATAGGATTTTATTACAGCTTTCGTGTATTATTTTTATATTGTTAATTAATATCGTTTAGATATTTTGTTACATCAGCCTTACCCCCTCCGTCACATATATTGTCAATTTTATTCAGGATTTATAATAATTTTTTCGTTTTGCACATCCTGCAGAAGTAAATCATAATTGCAAGATATATAAAGTCAATTTTGTCGTGCAAAAATGGTATTTTATTGTATATTTAGAGTAAAAGAGTACATCCCTTATATAGGCTCTTTGAATTAGCGGTTAGGGAAATAGTTATGATAGAATATTTACAATATATATTATACGATATAGTTGTTTAAATAAATATAGAAAGATGTAATTCTGTAAAATCTTTTCTTGCCAGATGAAAAAATTAATTGCGAGAAGAATATAGTATTTATATGAAATAGCCTATAAATTGTTAAAGATAAAATATATTGTAAAGAGGAGATTAGCCTCAGACTATGTACTTTTCTGGGAAGGAAAGGAAATATGCACACGTAAAAGTTGTAATTTTGGCAACAGACAAATGAAGCGCACAAATTATTCTGCCATAAAAATTTACATATCCATATTAATTTTGTCGGTATTTCTGATATGTGGAATACATATGACGGTATGGGAATGCCAACATATGAAAGTGAACCCTTGCAAAAAATTTTATACTCGATAATGATATTAAAGCAAACACATCGAACATATATATTTAATGGATATGGCTGAAAAAAACAAGTATATTACATGAAATAAAAGGGAATTTGGAGAATATCCACGTAGCTGAATATTGATCTCTTTAAAATTATTCCTAGAGTATTAAATATCTATGACTAAGAATAGATAGCTGCAGTTCGAATATTAAACTGATTACTTTCTAATTGCATTTAAAGAACATATATTTAGTTTTGAAAATATATAATATGCACTGCAAATATACATCCTTTGAACAAAATGTGTTTTCAATAAAAGCTTTTGTAATCACAGTTCAGAATATCAAAAAAGGTTGCACAAATAGACATATTTTGAATGTGGCAGGGGCAAAATTTTGAAGAAACTAGTTAGGGCATGCGAAGCAAACAGAAGGTTGAGTCAACTGACAAATATATATTTTACTAAAGATGTATTATTGAATATTATAGAAATATTGAATGGAATTAACACCAAAATATATATTTTGAGGTATTTCATAAAAATATAGGGTACTGGTGTATTTTTCATGCATGAAACTCTGAAATTTACGGTAGTAGATTTAATACGGTGAGAGCATCTTATATTAAATAATATTATAATATGTATTTATACAGTTGATAAATTTCAAGAGAACTGAAAAAATATATTTAACGCAATAATCTAAACAGGTATGCTCGACTCAGATTTTTTTTATTTGCACAGCAGAATGCGATGAAATCGCTCAGAAATATATTCGTTGTTAGATTAAAGCGAGAATGATAGTATTGAATATTTTTTGTCTGACAGTATTGTAATTAGTTCCCAATCCTATATTTTGGGTTCAATCCGGACAAAGAATATATCCTTTTATTAAAAACCGAAAAGCTTGATACAAGATTCCTAAAAGATATTTATTTATTTCAGTTTTTTTTCGTAAGGAAGGAGGTGCAAGATATGAACGCCTGAAACAAAATTCTCATGATTAACATGGACAAAATCTCATTTTAACAAAATATTATGTTTATAATCTTATTGACTAGATATTACTCCATTTCTAAGTTGAATTCAAAAAAAAACAATAAGTATGTTAAAATTGACTATTTTTATTTAATTCTACAACTTTAAGCTTCAATTAGATAAGTTTACTGTTGTGGAGTTTCCCTTGTTAGAAAAGTATACGGGCGCTTGGGAAATTAGTGGAAATTGATGTGAAAATGCCTTAAATACAAAAGTATATTGTTGGACTAATATTTGGTTATAGTTGAATGTTTGTAAATTTTCAAAAGGGACACGGAGCAATTTTTGTTACTTGTACCGGATCGTTACGCAAAGATACTTCTGCGTCGTGTGCGAAAAATGACCCCTTCAGGTGGTACAATGATTGTGTATTGAAGAGTTGGATTCCGTAATTTGCCATCAAGAGCAAGAGTTAGAGTCCCGTGAGGGTATCCATAAGGTAAATTATTTTGTTTAAAAGATGAGGACTTGCAAATTGAAAATGTAGAGTGTTAGCTCAAAAGCGAATTTTCTCTTTGAAATAGATATTTAAATAATTATTACTATTGTTGGAAAATTTATATATTATACAATACATAACGATATACCATTTGAAGCAATTCTCTTAGATTAATGAGCAAGCTAGATTCTCTTAACGTCGAGTATGCTCAAAGGTTAATTCTATTTGGGTATCAGTTTTTATATTTTATGCTAATTATATATATTTGAATTGTTTATACTCTTTTGATGTGATTATTTTTATTTAAATATGATCTGACACATAGTTACAGACGTTTATCGAAAAGCGCCGAGATACGGCTTGAAAGTGTGAGTA
>SGJC01000167.1:0-23979 GCA_009887335.1 Henneguya salminicola | reverse complement strand
CCGCATTTTAGAGAGTAAAAGTCGCACATAGTAAATGCGCAATTAACAAAAAAACGATCTGATAACTTTTTGTTTGAAGATCGTAAAAAAATGTTGAATAAAATCTCTTTATGTTTTTAAATACAAACGTATGAAGCAAAGTTTTTTTATCACAGGGTGGAGGTGTAAAATTTATGCACGTTTCGTTAGAAGGTATCTTCTATCGACTTCCAATTGGCATAAACAAACTACAAACGCAATCAAAGGTAGTTTAGACAACTTCTGTACAAAACAATAGACTTGAATTCTTTCCACTATGGATGCTGTACTTGTTGAATATTTGGGGGAAATAAAAAATTTAAAAACATTAAGGATCAATGTAACTCAAATCAAACTCCTCCATCAGATCTGGTGTAAAAAAAAAATCTGGATGCCCTACAAGTCTCATGCAATGTGTGTAAAGCCATATATAAGGCAGGCGTTCTAGGGTAAATAATTAACGATTTTGTACCAAACAAATTGTTTTAAGTAAGAAAACTACACCATTTGCAATTAAAAATATAAAAAAACTGTTAAAAAGAATGCATTAAAGATTTTGGTGCCCTCGAGTCTGTTTTTATTCTGGTTGAAAAAATAATTTTGTTTGCAACAAAAATTATAATAATTACACATATTTTGATTGCTTGTATGTATTTATTCATGAAATTACCAACAACAATATATAATATTGCAAATAAAGCACACGAAGATTATAAACGGACAAATATTTTAGTCAAATTGCATACAAATGCATTCTTCCATTATCGATGCACTTTTTATTAATGCGGAGTCATGCTCAATACATCCAACTAATTAAAAGACCTCAGAGTATTGCCTATTTAGAATAATTTAAAATACACACTTTTTATAAATCTCTATTTATCAATTAACCAATCAGCATAAACTAGAAATAATGATACGAAATTATCGGTAATTTTCAGAATATAGCGTAAAATTCATTTTAAAGTTTAAATATGTCCAAGTGACTCATAGGAAGGTTGATGGAATTCTGCCATCAATAAATTAGATATTTACAAAATTATATTTTGGTACCACTCAATGGAACTTCTTATTCCAAAATAAGATAAAATAATACCAATAGTAAAATAAGAATCCGGATTAATATTGTAACAGTTCACACGTAATGGGATTGAAACTGACCTGAATGCTTTTTTTTAGGCTCTATAGCTTTGGTTACTACACAGCCGCTCCACATACAACATAAAAATATTGATAATTTTAAAATAAACTGCCCGTCACAATGCTACAAGTGATTAATGAAAACTTATCGAACCATTCATAAAATCAAAAATGAGATGCTTCATAATGTTTTTTAGCAAAATGGCAAAAATTTTATTCCTGTAGTAACGGACTTGGGGATAAAATGGTATATTGCTTACGGTAAGGATAGAATTAAGGGGAGGGGTTATAGGGGCTAAAATATAAAGTGGGGAGCAAGCCGAAAATCTATTCTTATGTCATGCCTATGATATAAATTTTGAGCGAATGTACAATGAGCCTACTCTGGCAAGCGTGCGCAATTTTGACTTTAAAACTTAAGATATCAAATGAAATTAAATAGTGATAAATATGGTCTTTTAAAAAAATAATTATACTCGGGGGGGGGGGGTGGTAATAATAATATTTAATGTAAATTTTAAGAAACTTAATTTTTTTTAAATGAAAGAATATAACCTAGACAAACAGTTTTGTCTAAGTTCGACAATTTATATATTACCTTTATTCTAGGAACCAGCGCATAAAATGTTAAAATTTGTTTAACAGGCAATATCTTAAAAATAACAATTTATTTTATATTATGTTTAAATTCACGATAAAAATGAAAAACATGACACGAGGATCTGACATGCGCATCACTCAAGAAAAAAAATTATTTATGAACGTTAAAGATTGCTGTAAAAATTCTAATATACCGTCAACTCTTTATTTCGACTTTGAATTTCATAAAAAATATTTCAAATCTCATTTAAAACAGTTACTACCTTATTATGAAGAACTTGATGCTTCTAGGTAAATTTAATTAAATATTTCAAGAATATTAATATTATTTTTTTCATTATCGGGATTAAAAATACTATTTGGAGCTAAATTTGACGAATATATTGCGAGCAGCCGCGATACAATCACGGAATGGATTTATTCCCTACAGGTTAAATCTAAAATAGGAAATTGTGGTGGTTTCAGGGGATCTCATAGTTTAGGTGGCAAATTTTCATCAGATTCTGTAATAATTCAAATTATTTATCCTTAGAGTACCGAACAAATGAATGAATTTGATGTCTCACATATTTCTTGCACACATATTGCAATTTTATGTCTACTTCTATTAAAAAATGATTTTAAAAAATTTGACAGAAAATCAACGTTAGAATCCATTAAATCGATGCAATTATCAGATGGGAGGTACAAATTGAATCCCTAAAATAAGTTTTAAATGTCAAACAATCGATTCTGAGAGTGATATCAGATTTTCATACTGCGCGTGCGTGATATGTTATTTACTCAGCGGTTGGGCTTACATAAACGTTGACCGACTAGTATCATATATCAGTTCTTGCCAAGTATTACCGATTTTTTTTAACAAAAGAACTACGATGGAGGCTTCGGGTTAAAACCTGGTCTTGAATCCCATGGTATATTAATACACTAATTTTTGGCGGTTCGACTTTCTGCGCAGTTACGTCGTTAAACCTGATTAATGAATACAATCCCGAAATATTTCAAAAATTAGGAATATGTTCAAAGGATATCAATGAAGCCACAAAAACATGGTGTTGTAAATTGCAGACCGAATTAGGTGGATTTTGTGGTCGACCCAACAAGATACCCGACACATGTTACTCCTTTTGGGTGTATGGAACATTATGCCAGATTAATGGAGAAGATCTGGTATCACTTGAATCTCATTTAAAATTTCTTAAAAATACTGAAAATTTAAAAATAGGTGGTTTTAATAAAGAAATTGGAAGTTCCTTTCCTGGTTTTTAGATTTTATTATACCTAGATGCGTATCATAGTTTTTTTGGTCTTTCCACCCTATCCTTGTTGGAAATAAAAGAAACTTCTAATGTGCATGCTCCCTTGATGATAACTACAGACATATACGAATATTGGAAAGCAATTAAAAATTTATTAAGATAGTTTACTTCTACATAATGTAGTAGCTATAATTCCCACACCTAGTACACAGGCAGAGACAAGGCCAATTTTATTCCATGTCCAAAAAGGCTCATATACTTTTATAATTGGCATATACGTTGATTCGCCATTAGTTAAATCAATCACTCGCTTATAAAAAGCGTTTAATTTTCTACGATCATCTTGAATTTTTTGTTTTATTCTTATTACACTTTCGAGTAATTTCTAACAATTAGTTAATTATATGCTTCAAACTTTGCTGGGTTCAATCTTGTAAGCTTTTTCAGCAAAATCATATGCATTTTCCAATAAACCTTCTTCTTCATAACAAACCGAAATTCTAGCAAGTGCTTTAAGATTATTCGGTTCCGCTCGGATTACACTCGTAAGATAAAGAATTGCATTATTATATTCCTTTATCTATATGAAAATTTTATTTATCTTACCATCATTTTACAATAGCCTAAGTTATTTTGAGCATCTTTTCGTAGAGTATCGAATTTATCCGAGCTTGGTAAGCGATCCAAACAATGTGTATAACAAAGAATAGCCGCATTGTAATTTTTTGTTTGAAAGTGTGAATTACCTAATTTTTTTTTATCTACACACATTTTATAAATCCAATCATTATTTTCGTTGCTATGGTTAGGAAAATCTCGAATTTCAATTAATTTGATAAAGTATGTTAGATGAGTATGACCTTCAATTTCTGTATCGTTTATTTTCCTTAATAAAAAAAGTTTTATTTACCATGAAATATCATCGTAAGCATATTTAGGACTAACTTCTAATTTCACCTCCTCACCAAGATACATCATTTGTACACATATTTCTACTCCAACAACTACATCTCCATCACCAACCACAATCCATATTTCTTGATTATCAATAATTAATTTCGTTTCACTTATCATGCATTTAATATGGATACGACACATCTGCCCATGTTGGACACGACTTTCATTTTCATCGCCTTTCACCAAAATAGTTTTAATTAACTGGCCGTTGGAAAATATATCGGTTGATTCATAATTACTAACTTGAGTGGAAGATTCGTAAGACGAGAATTTAGCGGTATATTCCTTGGACTCAATATCACAACAAGGGGTCTCATGGGTATTGAAATTCTGCTCACACCCCACAGATGGCAATGATTCAATAGGCTTTCCCACTTGTTCGTTTGAATTATTTTGAGAATATTTTTCTAATGGTGAAGTCGGTATTTTTTCCTCCTGCTTCACAATCTCTGTAGATGGCATGCCAATGTCCCCACCCAATTGATCTTTTAAATTATTTGAGGCCCATGTTTCAGGCGGTGAATTATACTCTTCCTCAAGCTTTTCAATTTTTTTAGATGACATGTCCCCACCTTGATGGTTTGAATTATTTTGAACCAACTCTTCTAAAGGAGAGCTATGGAGATCATCATATGGCCTGGTAGTCCCTGCAGGTGTCATATCAATGTTCACGTGGTTAGTTGAAATATTTTGAGCCAACATTTTTAATGGAGATAAATCAATATAAAGTTCTTCATCTTGTTTGGGAAACTCTTCGTCGCGCATGCCCACAACCAATTGATTTTCTAAATTATTTGAAGTATTTATTTCTAAGGATGAATTGTGAAACTCTTCCTCCTTCTCGAAAATCTTCATAAGTGGAATTTTCCCACTTATCTCCTTAAGGGAGATATCAACAATTTCCTCTGGTTCAAAGTGATGAGAAGCGTTTATATTGTAGTAATAAGACGAGGTGTTCGAATCCCTTTCTGCGAGTTTATTTTGAATTTTAATATCTGTAAAGCCAGGGAGATCAGAAATAGGATCGGTGTTATCCTCTGGTTGAAGTATCGTGGCCAGACTCTCTGTTAAAGATTCAGATTTGTTCGATCTCTTGGTAATATGCTCAATGGAGGAGTTTAGGTGGTCAGGGGAATCCTTTAAAATAGCATGCTCAGAAATGAGAGAGGGTAAGTCGTTAAAAATTGATTCGTCTTGACAGATAAGTTCTAAAGGAGGAATAGATTCAAAAAACGAGGACATAAAAGACTCTGGTAAGAAAGAAGAAAGGCTAGCTGGTTCATCATTGGAACGCGCAGAGGTATTAATATAATCATCCATTACAAGAAAAGTGTGATTATTTTTTGAAGCATCGATAGGTTCAGATTTTATTATTTCTTCATCTTTAGCATTTATGTCGGCAAGTGTGGGAAATCCAAGACTTTCGCGTGGATAAGGATTATTGTACAGTGTTGAAGATTCATTGGAATTGCTATCATCATTTTTGAAAAATTCATCCGCTGTTAATGATGAAGGTTCTGGTGATTTTGATTGATTTTCAAAATTATCGACAAAATTCTCATTATTTATATTCAAAGATTTATCAATGTCAATTACTTCATTGTTAATTGGAGGGGAATTCCTTGTATCCTCTGTGCTATGAGGTTTTAATTTAGTAGTCTTTACCATGCGTTCGACGACACGATATCGTAATAATTGTGCGTTCGGTTAAAATTAAATACACGTTAATTTTTAATCATCCCATTTATCATAAAACCACTAAATTATTAAGAAAGGAAAACAATTATTTTTTTACGTATAAAAAGATTTTTTTACAACAATAATTATTTAAATTGATCGTATTAAAAAAAGTAATTAAAAATGGCTGAATTGATCTGTGGGTTAAAAAATAAATTTAGATCGTTCTATTCAAAAGATGGTAGCGCGCAATGCCGATTATAAATGGCTTTAAAATCACAAAATTTGAAATGATTCATTCGCTATTTGCAATATTAAAAAAAATGCAAAAAATGGTTCAAATTAAATTTATGATAGCAATAAAATTAATTATTATTTCTTGAGAAATCTGATTAAAATATCCTATAACGAGCATGCGCGCCAGTGGTGCAGAACATAATACAATAATCTTCATACACTTAAAATTATAATAGTATAGACAACGCACGCGCAGTAATTGTGGTAGGTGCAAGAATATTCTTTAAGCTTCCTTTATAATATCTCACTGGCTTAATTTAGTATTTTTCTCTGAAAAGAACAAACAAGTTATACACCCATTTAGTAACCCATCTACATCAAGGTGATAAAAATACAACCAGGTAATAAGGGTCAAAAGGCATGCCCAGCATGTAAACAGGCGATGACGATTTAATTTAAAATAGTCAAGCCTTTTGTGCGGGTTGTTCAAAATTTTATCCTATGGTGACCATATATATTCAATACTTATGAAAAATCTTCTAATTTATCCGTAATGTCAGACGTTCGTAACCGCTAGGTTAAAAATAATTTTGTTACGGGTTAGATTTTGCCTGAACGCCATAGGTTTGGTACCAGTACCTTAAATGCCAGACCCATGTTGTCTGATGTTAATGTCACCTTTTTCGGCCCTTCTCGGAGAAAAAAAATATAATTAAAAAAATTCATTTGTAATAATATTTATATTTGTGCAAAAATTTTCAGCTGGAATCTGTTTTATTAAATAAAATATTTAGTGTACGTCTTGATCTTGCAAATTTTTTTACAGCCTTATTAAGATTGTATCAGGTATTAAATCGAATTCCACGATATTGGACGGCATCGATCTAAAATGGAAACTAGAAGATATTTATCAGTAAAAATAATTTGCATTGTAGGCGCATAATATTAAATTTACGCACGCGCGGGTTAAAATGGGAATTATATACGAATTCATATTTTTACATGAAAAAAAAGTTCATAAAACTTTTTAATGGTCCAAAAAGTTCGAATTTCCCTCGATAAAATAAATCATGTGCGCGTGTTATGCCAAAACACTTATTATCGACAGCCTACTTAAGGCTTTATACAAACGACTGAAGCAACTGAACTGAGGCTAGAAAAACCTAACTTTATTTGGACGGTAAACATATGGGCAGTCTTACATGTTAAAGATTGAAATCTTGTAGAACATTCCTCTCTTCTAAATCAAAGAGTTTTAATGTATATAAATCATCGAGCCGAGCTTGTTGTGAATTAGCTCGGGAAAAAATCTCGAACTAATATTTCGCTGGCCTTCTCGGCGATATATTAAAGATTCTTAGGAACTTCTGTCGATCAAATCTAAAACAATAACTGACAGGTAAATTTGTTGTCATATTGTTTGAAAAATGATCATTAAAGACATATCGGCGGGGGAGTCGGTTTTAGCCCAACAATTAAATACCGCAAACAGTAATTCAGACCGATGAATGATCTTTGAGAGGAAAAATGCAATATAATTAAGGTGGGGGTTACTACGCGACGAAAATATCACTCAAGGAGAGAGAACGAATTAAACAAACAGGCTGACAAATGAACCAACAACGACAGAAGAATTACGAACCCTTAGATATTTGGTATAAAGGAAGGCAAATATAACACTCAAGGGAGTTTTTAAACTGACGAAGTTGAATTATTTATTGTCGGAGAAAGAAAGGCCAACACGCAAGTGCCAATTATTCGAAAAAATATTGCAGCGGCCTCATTAATATTAAGTGACGAACGGGGGTGGGAGGCTATGTTTAAATGTGAAATAATTATGGCCTTATCCCCAAAACTGTAAACTATAGCCCAAATTGTATCGCTCCCAATGAGGGCCCCCTCAAAAAATATATATATGAGAGAGTCTTGTTGAGCCTAAAATTAGAGATGATCAAAAATATGATAGTCATCATGTGAACTTTTTAAGTCCCCACTTTACGAGTATATGTGGAGGTTGATCTTTCCAAACGGATTTTGAAGAGTATTAATTAATATAATCTACGAAGCAGCAAGGCGGGGTCCATTTACGACGTAGATATGTATTTTTTATTCTCTCCTTATTATCGGAGCACTGTTGAATGGCATTTTATTGATGAATTCATTTAATTTAAGCCAGATTGTGGTCATTTAAATTATAAGTAATGTCATTGATTGAGGAATAAATTACTGAATAATCATTAAGAGTGAGCATAAATGGTTAACAATAAAAGGGATATATTAACATCAACCGGAATTTAAAAAAAACGCACGCGCGTGTTGTTAATGCTATCAACGGTTTCTGAAATTCAAATAAATAAATTTGTGGGATTGTTTTAAATGTGTTAACATCAAATTTAAAAATAATTTAATGTCTATATTATGAAAACCTGTGTTTTCAGCCCCCTGATAAAAAAAAATTTGGCCCGAAATATAACGAACTATACCTATGAGTTATAATAAAGTGTCCTGCTACTTTATAGTTATCTTTAACTGCCAGCCGGTCCACCAAATAGATCTTATTTTTGCCTCTTAAAGGTATTAGAAGATTGAAGAACGTTAATATCAAACGAAATAAAATTTCTACCCATTCGATTTCCCACTTATTATTTTTCCAAATTTAAATTAATATTTTTAAAAATCCTAGGTTAATTTTTTTCATAAAATTTAATTTTTGTTAGTTAATCTAAGATAGTAGATTTTGGAGGAAATTTTAAATCTAATTGTAAAAGTGTAATCTTAAAGATTATGATAAAAATAAACCGAGGGAGCCCGAACATTTTAAATTTATCCCCCTCTTCTTTGGGTTGGTTTATTTGTAATTACCTTTATAACGTCAATGGGTGTGCTTAAAAGTTATTTACCCGGTGTACGTCCCCATTTTTGTTCGGTTTGAGTTCGCCGCAGGAGTTGCGATATTTTAATACAGATTATGGGCCATTTTCTTTTCTCAAAGCGAATATTTAAGATCTTTTAACATTGAAGTTGTGATTTATTGTTCTAGCTCGGGAGTATTCAAATCAGTTTTATATGCTGCGACCTGTTGTATCAAATGTAAATAAGTATCGTTTTTTTATAGTTTATTTTAATTCATCGATTGCATACTTTCAAAAAAATGATATGTTTAGGAAATAATAAAAAAATTCTTTTTTTTAGATTATATTTACTTCATAACATAAACAAAAGAAAGCGAAAGCTTCCGAAGTTTAAGGGCGTTACAAGTGTCAAATGTAAGCGGCGAGCGAAGAGTAATAATTAGTTTAGTTTTGATTATGTTGAACCTTCAAGTGTATTAAAATTCTTGAACAATTTAAATGAAAAAATATAGTTTATTATAATTTTTATAATCTATATTTAAAATATGTTGTTAACTTCATAAAATTTAAATGAAATTTGATCATAGTTAAATTATTAGTCAATTTTTCATAAAGCCTTTTAAATAATGTTAAATCTTAAGTCTCAGCTAAATTATAAATTTTGAACCAGAAAAAAGCATTCCATTATAGTGAACATTCATTTTTTTTTAGCAGCATGTAGATTAAGTCAAAGATTATTCGTGAAAACATTTTAGGGGTTGTTTGTAAATTATATAACGCCTTAGGGGTGTAAGAAATTTTGTTACGGAATATTAAAAGAAGGTTGTGAAATTTTTCGGTTTTGGTATTACTTAATTTATAAACGACCCATTAGTTAAAAATGGTGTTAAAAATATGTTGCGAATCTAATAATTTTTTAAAACATGTAAAAAGATGTTTTGCAATTGTACTATTACAATTGAAAGCAAAGAAGCATGCTTTTCATTGTCAATAGAATTATATTAAGTCCGTGTTTTAAAATACATTTTATTGTTCGGTAATATGATGCTTTTCCTCAATTTAAGTTTTATTTCATAGCTTTTGTAATTGGAAAAATTGGTTATATGGGCTGATTTTCCACCATAGGACGCAAATTTAATTTAAATTCGAGATCAACTACATTAGAGGTCTAAAATTTTAACCTTTTTGTATCTTCAAGCTCTGGCGCTTATTTTCTCTTTAATTCCAGACATGACTTAATTTCCTTTTTAAACTAATAAGGTCTCATTCGTAAATTACGTAACATGAAAAATGATAAATTTTGACCACTCCCTTGTAACCTTTCGTTACAAAATCCCTCCCCCATAAAGCGTTACGTAATTTACGAACATCCCAAAAGATAAATACACTTTTAAAAATATTTTAAATGGAATGTATATATCTGAGATCAGATTCACAATTCTAAGAAAAATATAATTACCTATTATTTAATAAATTTTTACCAACGTCCACATCCGAGAATAAAATTACATCAACTCAAAAATGACGTTTATTAATGTCATCGTTTTTTTTTGAAAATTTAAAGGATCATGTAACAATAATTATGCTTAACACAAATTTTTCTAATGATAATATTAATAGTACATCAAGAATTTAGTTCCGCCCATTGAATCAGATTTTGATTGATTACTTTCATCAAATCAGCATCAAATTTCACAATAATTTTACGATTAAATTTCATTTTCTTGATGGCTTGATAAAAAAATATTAAATTTTTGTTCGGGCCTTTGCGCGCTTTTTCGATTAAATGTGAACTGTTTAAGCCAAAATGTGTGGCATCTTTGGCATTGAATTTTGTTTAATTTGGGTGGAAACGTCTGATCTAATGGGAAGTCGAGCTTATAAAGCTGGTAAAACTTTGACCCTACGAATTTATGTGTTTAATTATGAAAGCGATTACTTATACAGAAATGTTTAATTTTACACTGCGAAAAATGCAAATAACAATTTTAGTAACGTTTCCTCGTTATATGTCTTATGGAAATTATGTTTTAACCTTCTGTCTGAGGTATTACTGTTTTATTTTTATAGTCAGATTCAATATAATAAATATACTTAATAGTTCATTTAAAACATACAATGCTCTATTTTTTTAGGTCTTACAAAAATTCTTTTTATAATCATTCAAAAAAATAAAAATGGGTTGCATATATATGTTCATGATATTGCTCATCAAATTTATATTACTGCAAATGCAGCACCATAGAATTATCTTTGTTAATTCGAGGGCGCACGCGTAGATGATATCTCATGTTTTCGTTTTTATGCGATTTTTTAATGTAGATTTTTATAAACATATTCACCACATAAAAAGACAAAAGAATGTAGCTGTCTTAAAAATAAAAAACAATTTTACCACGCATTAAAACGAAAATCAATAAATGCAAATGCCAATTATGTCATAAAAACGAACAAGACTTTAATTAATATAATTTGTTAATGTTATCCTGTCTTAGACTCCTTCTGGTTTTGTGGTTCATGACAAAAGAAAAGGACTAGAATTAAAAATGTCAATTGAGATTATGCGCGTTACCCGGATAAATAATGCAGGGTATTTTTAGTTTTCTTTTCGAACAAAAGGAAGTGATGTTAAGATTTAAACATAAAATGTTTCGTACGATGTACTTTGGGGTGCGTTTCTTTTTTAAGCAGCAAAGTTAATAACATTAGGCTGGTATTTCTAAACTTTGTTGTTTGTGACCATTTTTGGTGTCAACAAAAATTTCAGGCTCACATTAAGATGAATTTCATATAACACTACAAATACATTTTATTTGCAAAAAAAATGTGGGTTAAAAAATACCATAGGTTATAAAAGACTTTACTACTCGAGATGTCTCGTTTTCAGCTTGTCATGTTAAACTATTAAGCCTTGTTTCAGCATACAGAAATACGTCTCCTCTATTTTAAAAATGTAAATAGATATTCTTTCTTTGTGAGCACTTTAATTATACCAGAAAATCATGCATTGAGCAAACAGATGCTTGGAAAAGGAAGCGAGAATACAATTTTTTTTCAAATATATATGCAGGAGTATTTTAATTTCAGCTGCCAAATTAATTCTCCCCTTAAAGCTTTTTTTCCTTCTTCGATTCTAGAATTTTTGCGCAAATATATAAATAAATGTCTTACTGACTTCATGGATAAAATACTTATCAGAAAAAGAGTTATAAAATTCATTGAAAAAATTTTTATTTTGTTCCTTTAAAAATAAGGCGAATAAGTTTGTATGATGCATTAGAACCCCCGCCCATGCATAAGTTCGAGCTTGAGGGTCCAGGCTAAGGAACACTACATTGGTTCAGCCAGTCCGACATAGAAAAAAATAATTTGTAAAAGAGAGAATGATAAAAAATATTTAACTAAATGATTCGAATAAACTCGAAAAATCTTTTAATTGTAGAGATTTGAAAATAAGCGAGAACGATAAGGGTGGCCATTTGCACAACAGACCAGGCAAGAACGTAAAAATTAGTCCAGTTACTGACTTAAATAAAATCGTATTAAAATACTATTATTGTGCCAGATAATTTCAAAAACTCGGTATTGTTCGATAATAACGATATCATTGATTTTAATTGATAATGTGTTTAAATCATTCAGGATATTCTAAATTTTGGTTCATAGATTTACTTGAACAAATGTATTTTTTGAAACGATGGATTTGTTTAAATTTTTAATATCGAAAGATATAGTACTTTCACTACCAGCATTATTCGTAAAACAGATCTCAAAAACGCCACTATTTTTGACATAATATAAATTGTCAAAATTTTTGACATTTGGATTATTCAGTTTCTTGCTCAATCCATCATGCGTTGCCTATATTTTATATTTTTTAAGTATTGACTGTAACATCGATATCTTCAAAATTTTCATCCATAAAACAAGTTATTCGAATAGATTCTTTTGCTACAACGTTATCACCAAAGCATTTGGTTTCATCATTTTCTAATACTATGACAAAGCATTGAACTAAAGATACACCAAGAAGATAATATAGAAAGGCAATTCCCTTCATTCTCCTAATTCGCATGCGTGAACAGACATAAGTTTTTTGTTAACATTAATCCTTCTTTTTTTATATTAAATCAATACGCTGCAATTTATAATTGAAAAAAATCTGTAAAAAATTAAGAAAATTTTCTAAAATTTATGTTTTTTTTAAAGCCATAAAGTACGGTTAAATCCGAGCCATTACGCATACATGCGATCTCATATTTTGCTGCATAAACGGATGAAATTTCCAAAATAACAATGTTTTTTCAATTAATTTTCAACAAAATTTGTAAAGAAAGCTCAACGATGATAATATTTATTCCCATGTTTTTAAATTTAAAAACCTGTCGTTTACCCATATTTCGCCACACACGGGGTTTGAATACAAACTGATCAGTAAAAAGTGGGTAAAATAATAAAAAATCAAGAAAAAAAAATTGTATTACAAAGAATCTTTTTTGCTTAAAAATTCCGTTACTTTTGTTTTTGCATCATTCAATTTTTTAGAAGATGTATTTATAAAATTCTAACCCAGGGCTATATCTCAATTTTCAGTTATTCTACTAGCGTCAAGCTAATGCTCAATTTTATTCATCTGAATCATTTAAGCATAAAATGTAATTGTAGAAATAGTTGCTTCCTCTGTTTTTTGTTTTAGGAATCATCAATGTCCCTCGTTGTCAATATCCTAGATTCAAACACTTGAAAAGTGTATCATTTTCAATTGTAAACTCAAGATTATATTTATGACTATTATCAGTATTTGCAAACACTTAGGTAGTTAGTGATATCCGAATCGCATAGACCTTGGCTAAGAGATTAAACAGCGTAGGCTTCAAATCTTGCAATGGCTATAATTTTTATCAACGAAATATACGTGTAATATCGTGTACCTTAGTGTTGTACCCTGTTGTAGGACGGGGAGTGAAGACGGATACAGGCGAGAAACTGCCGTAAAGCTATGCGTGTTGCAATACCTTAGAAAGCAGTAAAAATGAATGATAAATTTTAACGGACGTTCTAGCGCAGGAGGTAACACTCTTTCCCACGAGATCAACGAATTTCAACAACTCTTGGCTACGTCAAACGTTGGGCGACGTAGTGAAGTAATATTTAGTCATGCCCTTGATAGAAAAAGAGGCTATTTTTATTACAAAACCCAAATACACATCTCGTAGGGTAAGTGTATGATATGGGCGAAAGGGATGCCTGGGCAAAAAAAATCGTGTTTCTAACCTATAAACTTGAATAGTCTTAGATATTTGCAGATTCCCCCCCCCCCACCCTCTCACTTAATGATTAAATCCCCCTATTCTTAGAAACATCCAAGTTATAATCAAAAAACCATCATTATTTTCAACTTTTGTATCCTTTATGGCATTATAAGTTTCTCGGTTGTCAATATGTTTATCGTTAATTTTTATTTTTAGGTTTGCTTATTTATCCTTCCTTTTGGTATGGCTTCAGCAATTTTAAATTGAGTGGGCTTATATTTTATTTCAGGGAAGATACGATCACGTGACTGCTCCATTTAGCGTCATATTACAGATTTATTTATTTTCTTAATTGTTCAAATAAATTTACATAAAAGTTGTTGGAAATACACTCTCAGTGTAAAGAGGATAAAAATACTCGTTTATTGTGGTTCAGGAGATTTGGAAGCAATTTATTAAAATGCAGCCCTGTAGAGAATATTAATTGGCATATATTGAATTTGATATAAATTAAAGGAAATATGAAGGAAACGTTGATTTTGACACACCCAAACCGCGTAAAAATAATATAAAACAATCTGGGAGATAGCTAAAGGCAGCTAAATGACTTAAAATCAATTATATAAAAATATAAGATTTAATTTTTTATATAATTTGAAAATACAGAGTATGTGAAGAAAATTTATGTTCAACCAACAATCTCAAGTACTTGGTAAAGTACGTTGAACTATGCAATTAACATATAAACATACTTGTGCCTATTAAACATTTATAAAGTAAAAATAGCAACATTTTATCCTGTTTTCATATAAATTGAAAAAAATTTTTAATATTCCGCCATTTTTTTTTCGAGACTGCTCATTCCAGTTTGTGAAAAATATTGTAAATTAACTTGATTAATAATCGATTTGCATAAAAAAATAAATTAACACAATTTAATAAGAATGATAAGTTGAGTTTTCATTGACAAAATAAAATATCCATTTTAGGTAGTAGTACGCTGGCCGAGAATAATTCGTAAGATTAATTTTCACTAGTATGTCAAAAGCCAGTTAATCACACCCAACAATTAGTTTGATTTTATTTATCAACTAAATTTAATATAATTTTTGGCGGAATAATTCAATAGGACCCCTATTCCATTTTTATGAACATGCGCACATTATATTAGTAATTTCTTTCTTTTAATATCCTTATTTCGTAAAATATAATCTTATTCTCAATACGTTTATTTATAACATTTTCTCATCTATTTTTAGAAAATTTGGTTTAGTTCTTGGCGTGTTGGAAACATAAGACGGGCGCGCACGCTCAAAAAATGTAAGGCGGTTCTATTCTACCGTTGATTCGAATTTTTCTTTAACACGCGTCAAACCCAAAGTTTTCATTTAATTTTTGGAAATATTTCTAATGCAATTAAAAATCAAGGTTCTATTCGGTAATACGAGCCGTTTGTATTAAAAAAATGAGATTATTATTTATACTATAATGAAATTGTATTTTTTAAACGTGTTTTAGATCTCCGAGGGCCAAAATTCTGCCATATTTAAGAATTTTTTCAAATGGATCTTTGTTGTTTAGAGTGAATCGCCATATATATTAGGAAATGTAAGAATCCAAAAGATGACGATGCGTTCCTCTTCTGCGCTTGTTTCCCTCTTTGGCCGATCCCCATGTTCTCTCGATCGTTTGTGTATGAGCTCCGCTAATTGGATCTTCGAACTTCTTGCTGTGGTTTACTGTTAAGTGTTTGTATCGTTTGTCATTCCCTATTTTAGTATAGGATTTCCATTTGACGGCTATTATAATTTTTGGGCTTTCTATCGTTCCGGGTTTAATCCATTTGTATATGAGTAATAATAGGGTAGCTTCTGTACGATCTTCTAAGGGGATTATAAAGCATTCTGTGCTCTCCCTACAAATTCCGCCAAATACCCATTATTGAGGCATTATTCACCCTGCATTATTTTTCCTTCTTGTATAGAGACTTTCTTCTATTTGGATGTCATTCCAAGCCCACCGATGACCTTTTGAGTTTTTTTGAGAGATTGAATGCAGACTTCGCGCATGAAATCCTTCCAATCGACCGTCCCACGAGCCAATTTCCTTGTGATACGGCGTCCCTAGAGGGAAGAGATTGGGTGTGACGTTTAGTAGGTGAGACCGTCACACTACCTCTGAATCTGATCTGGGGTGCCTATCTGGCGTCTGCATCGAGGCGGGGGGGGCGTGAATCCCCTCTCGAAAGAGACCAGTAAGGTTTTACACATCCAGGCCGAGTACAACAAAAAAAAGTTCCGATCGACCGTCGAATCGTGTCCAACTTCAAGCTGTTGTTCCCAGAATTTAATAGAAGTTAATTTCAGTGTCCAGCAGTAAATAAAATGAGCGACAGTTTGAAAATTGAGACGGGATCCCGAAAGCCATGTTCCGACACCCCCCCAGATTTTGATTGCAATTTTTCTTCCGACAGCGCCACTGAAGCCCATGCAATTTCATTTAGTGCTCCTTTTTGCAAATTCTCTGATCATGCAAAATTTCATTTGTTTGAAAAAAAACAATATTGCTGAATCTTCATCCTTAATAACATCGAAAAGTTCTCTGAATTTCATCATAAAAAATTAATGATGGAAAAATATTAAAAAATGCAACTTACTTATTTTTATTAAAAATAAATTCAAAAAATACATAAAATTATTTATTTAATTTACAATGAATTACAGGGGTAGTTTAAAACGGATCGTATAACCGAAATGTACCGAAATCAATTATTAAAATAATTTTAATTATTTTTTTTGTGCGAATTATTGATGCCCGGGAAAGGAAGTAGTGAAAAAAAGTACCAAAGCAAATCAAAAGCTTAATAAATCCCGAGAATACGATTAATTTTTAGCATTTTTTTTGACAACAGTTAATGTATTTTTTATGTTTTAAAAAGATCACACCAATAAAATTATATAATGTAAAACGCCATTACAGGGCAAAACATCAAAAATTCCACATCTTTAATTCTGAAAATAGAAGAACAGAGTTAACCGAACAAAAAAAGGGGATCGAAGAGAGAATAGAACCCTCCTACATTTCCTACGAGCATGCGCATATTATCTAATGTTCCAACACGATAAGAACTAAGCCAAATTTTCTAAAAATAAATGAGAAAAACGTTATAAATTGACATATTGAGAATAAGATTTTATTTTACGAAATAGAGATATTATAAGAAAATACTAATATATCATGCGAATGCTCATAAAAATGCAAGAGGAACCCTATTGGATTATTCCGACAAAAACTGCTTTAAAATCACAGCTAAAAATTCAAAGCGTGATAGAGATACTTATATTATGTCTAAGTTAGTCCCAAAAAAAGGAATCATGGACGCTGTCAATAAAAGTTGTCTAGAAGAAGAGCAAATATGTTTTTATATTTATTTATCTCCAGAACAGTAACAATAAGAACTGATGATAAGGCTGTGTAAATTATGGGTGTTTTAAGGATAAAATTCTCAGCTTGTGTTATGTTCACTTGCATTTAACGAGAATCCTCAGACTTGTGATACTGCGCAGCTTTCAATTTTGGGGAGATATGCGAGGTCATATTTCTAAGTTCTGTAGAACTACTTAGTTTTGTCAGACTATATGACATTGCGGGGGGGGCTTAATACTTATTTAGCAATCCTAAATTTTTTCCATTCAAATTCCCTTTTTTTAAACTTTTTAAAGGGATTAACATCGAATGGAACTCGTTTCATAGTCGGAAATGCAAAAAGAGCAATCGCGCTTAAAGATCTGTTCGAGTTTGTTGGCATTGATACGAAAAAATTTAAATTTTATATTCTGTAATTTATGATAAAAATTTATGCTCCCAATATTTGGGGAATCAAAATATTATGTCTATCATTGTAACATGCATCAATTTTAGCAAGACCAACGCGTTTCTTTTTCGACAATTTGAGAAATAACTTTAAGAACATAAATCTAATAATAAAGATTTTGTTTATTTTTCTAAAATTTGAGAATTATACGAGAAAATTTATTACGACGATTTTGGAAACATAATGGAATAGATAGGATTCTTCTTAAAAGAATATATAAAACAACGACACAGGGATATTGAGATTTTCGTTTTGCTCTAGATATCGACGAGAAACTTAAAGATTAAAAAAAAAACAATGACTAGATAAATTGCCAATTGATTTATACTAATTAAACTTTGCATTCAAAAGAACAAAAAAAGTTATGATCAAAACTGCATTATTTTTTTTAATTTCCCCAACGTTTGAATTGTTTGTTTGAGTGGCAGCCCCATAAATGTTAAAAAATATTCATTTGAAATAAAAAAATTTAAATACAAATTTCATCAAGGATTTGAAAAACTTGAAAACAGGCTTCAAATTTGTAGTTTTCAATTTCATATTGACGTTTCTACAGCTGTAACCCATATCCAGTAGAAATCGTTTTATTTTCATTTCAATCAAAAGCTATTTTACAAATTTAAAGTGATTTATAAAGTTGATTTATTTTGAAATATATAAATCAAAGAACAAAGTATAACTTTCACATAATAGGATTTGAACCTAGTTCACAAACTTGAATCGATATATATACGTGAATCTTACTTTACAAAGATGAATGATGGATAAATTAAAGAGCTAAAAGAACTCACTGAATTTAATTTATAAATCCAGCTTAGATTTCAAACTTTAAAGATATAAATTTATGTCAAAAGCTGTAGAAAAAATAGAAACATATATCTAATTTTTTTAATGAATTTTTATTGAAAAATAAAAAATAATTGTTTTAACTTGTAGCCCGAACAATGCTTGAAAATATTAAGTGGTTTGGCATTCTAGTTTAGGTTCTTAGGCCTGATATACATGAATGAGGCTTTGCGATTAACATTATTATATGTTTATTTGGTAAACCAACCATCGATTTTCTGGATCACAGAATTTGTTCTAAAGGCATCCTTTCTTTGTCTTTCCAGGTAAACGATATTCAGTCGCTTACTCAACCTAATAAAATCAGGCGGCTACAATAATTCTGGGAAATGAAAAATTTCTATCATCAATTCCATTCAAAGGAAACGCGAATCCTGCAACCTCTACACTGCATTGAGTTGCAAAAAACAAAAGCTCCTGCAGACACCGGTTAAGAAGAAAGCTTTTGACGAGAAGAAGATAGATTTACCCAATGCAACCAGCCCGTGCTTCCAAAAATATGGAATCATGTTAGAGCTAACAACCGACGCCTATGAAACCGTGATCTGATCTGTATGAGCAATTGGTTAAAGAAACATGACAGCCATTTGGTTTTTATATCTCAAATATTTACGGCCTGCAGGAAAAAGTATAGAGCAGTCGAAAAGAGATACCGTGGCTGTACTTTTGAATTTAGGCTTTTCACCATTATTTCGAAGGGCGCCACTTTACTACTCACACATACTATAAACCCTTGACCTTCGCTCTTAAAAAAAATCAGGGCTATGATCCTGGAGACTACAACGTTATTTCACATTAATTTCTGAATTTTCTACCTGTATCGTACACACAGAGATAACCGCAATGTTGTTTTAGATAACTTTCTCTCATCAACGAACCTTTTTACAGAACGTTAATATCATGAATTGATTACCCGGCTATCACGTCAACCCAGAAGCACGAAGAGGAAATATAAAATTATGGAGCCCAACTCCAGGTCTTAATATTCAAAATGTTCTGTTCGTTCTATCTGGAGGCACCTTATTGAAGGAGACGTTAAATGCACAACCCCGGTCGATTTTTACAGATATTTGTCAACGTAAGGATTTCGTTGAAATACGAGCATGGGTTATCCCCTCAATCAATATGAAACACAAAAATATTGTTTCCATCAAATTTTTAAGAACATGCTTGTAACAGTAGCTAACACTGTGAACTAATACTCGTATTTAGTATCCGTTCTCTAAAGTTCAACAACACAACAAGAAGCCTCTTGTTGACTTAACTTTCCTAGACTTAAATATAGACATCGTAGGAATACTTACTAACTTTTATAAGTAAACGAATCTCTGACAATTTTTAAATAAATTCAATCAATGGCCGGTGGTTATACACGTTATGGGTACATATGGCGGACCTACGTACGCGATTATATTAGAATCTGTGCTCCACTTTTTTGAATTCCATCAAATTGTAAACCCAGGCTTTCCTCTAATGTATAGTAACCCAAAGCAAATAATTTTGATACGCAACTTTACTTCTCGTCTTTCTACCCCCTCCCCTCTAATTGAAAGGTAAGGTAGAGTGTTTCTCTGCCACCTGAAAGCTTTAATATGAACCATGATCCTCAAAACCTATTCGAAAGATGAATGAACTAGGATCTTTTTTCGAATCAGTTTAGCAATCAAACACATGGTAAGAATTTTATCCTCGGAGCTTATAAATGAATCACAACTGACAGTACCTAGTGATTTTATGGGCATTCAATCGGACGACTCAGAACATACCGTATTCCTTCGCAAACTGCGTAAAAAGATCTCAAAAATTGCTCCTATATCTACTTCAAAACATAGAAAAGCAATTAATTACATATTCCTGGAATCCTAAAAACTAACGAATTCGTTTTTGGGGCGAAATTTCCCCACACACCTTTAAACCGACCGTGTATCGCCATTCCTAGTTTTAAAACGAGGGCTAAAAAAATTTAAGCTAGAAATGTAAGAAGATAATGCGGTCGTTTCAATCTATAGTCTAATGCTCGCACTCATAGATCGAGGTGAATCAGTGAAATTAGATCCACTCTGCTTTGCCCCCCCCATTCTAAATCAATAAAGATTTAAGAACAGCCTCCTTTCTAGCACCACGTCAAAACAAAAACATGTAAGGTTATGTGGCGGTATTGAGGCATCAGTGCACGCGCAAAAAGAAAGAAATTTCTTTTTTTATTATTTATTAGCGTGTGCTAAAGCTTTTCTATTAGTTCCCACAATCTCTCGATGAGTTGCTCAGTTCTGATTCTAACAACAAAAGCCCAAAAGGAAGTAAAAATATTAATCCATTTTAGTAATTTAGTAAGAATTATTAACCGCTAGCCTAATGCTTATATATGTCGATAAAATTATTTACAAAGGCAAAAAACCTCACACACTTTCACATGCAGATTTTGAGTCTGAACGCCGTCGAGGTATTAGACAATTAGACATAACGAATTAAAATAAAATAAATTATAATTAAAAACACTTAACCTGCTTCTATGCTATTTTTTTACACAACTTTTTATTTTTTGTTGAAAAATAAATAATTAACAAAAAACGTTTTAAGAGGAGGTACCTCTTAGCAACAGGCAATGCCAAAAATGGTAAAAAATATTATTACCGCGTATAATGGACTTCGGTTATAAATTTGATTTTAAAATAATCTTTTTATTTCTAAAAATATATTATCGAAATTTAGTGCTTCACTAATATCAGATGTAGAAATAATAGAAAACAATAAAATAAACTAATAGGAGTTATAACTACATTTTATAAATAAACAAAAAAATTAAATTACCATAAATTATTCTCATTGGCTTGAATTTATTTCATGACTTTGTAAATATATTTAAAAAATCCCAAAAATTTATTTTAAAGTGATGTTGTAAAAAACTTAGCGAACAAATACAGAATTAAACGATTGGATTTGTATCTTTAAATCGAACAATATTTTTATATCAATCAGTTCAGCTTAAATAGCATTTTTTTAAATAACTGAAGGAATATAAAACTCATAATCTAAAATAGTATAATCAATCTAAAATTATCCAAATAATGCCGTTTTGTTGATTGATGGGAGAATGAACACGAATCTTCGAATTCTATTGTTTTCTGACTAGAATTGCGCAATAAAAATTTTTTATATACTCTAATGTTTTTTAAATAACCTATTTTTTTCTTTTATTAATAATTTTAAATAATTTACAAGATTTATTCAAAAGTTGATTTTTAAAATTAACCATTTAATGGTTAACCTTGATCGAAGTTGCGCATACTCCAGCCAGAGTAGAATGGAAAGGCAGAAATTTTAATTTGTTCCACATTTAGATAAGAACTTAGCGAAAACCCAAGAAATATATCCTAAGATAAATTCTCATCAAAAAATATAAAGGATGCCCTACCGCAGTTAGTAGCACCGTTTACAGTGAGATGAATGAAGTTAAGCAACTGTTGGATAAATCAAAATTTGGGTGGTGTTCTCAAATTAATATATAATAATGCCCTTAATATAAAACAGTAGATGTTTATCCCAAAAAATACGAAATCCATTTATGGTATGGTAGGTGTATAATCCGGAAGGGAAAGAGACTCTAGGGCTAAGATAAATACGTGTTTCAGATACATAGTTCAACATTATTATAAAAAAACAGACAAATAGAAATTATATTAGGATAAATGCCTGCCAAATAAAAAATTGATGTAAAAGCAACGAAAACCATAACCTAGATATTGAATTTTTAGACTAATAAAAAGATTATTTCCTAAAGTTAAGATACATCAAATAATAAGTTGTTATAAAATTAATTTTTGTATTATGATGCCATAAAATAATAAAACGTTTACGACTATAAAAATAATTACGCATGCACCATAAATAATCTATTTTGCAATATTCCTTTCTCCAACTTGATGCTTATTTTATTATTATTCGGTTTGACCATTTCGTTTCCGATTGGTAGCGTCGTTTATTACAAACACCCTCGTAGTCAAGAAGGAAGTTTTCACCATTGTATTTCAGTATTTTTTTAACATTTTGCCACGCATGGGAATTTGAATAAGATGGTGGAACACAAACATAAGGAATTATTTTATTGCTTTAATTTAATTTTATATTATTAAATATTTTAGATAATCTGTTAATAAATTCATACAATAATGATATTTTTGAGTTTTTAAGTTGCCATACTGCGTTAAGCAAATGTACAATTTTATTTTCTGAATTGTTTTAGCACAAAATGTAATTAGAGAAACAGTTTCTGGTTCTGTTTTTTGTTCGAAAAATTATCCTTCCCTCTGTCAATTTATACATTCAAAAAATTAAATGATGTATCTGCATCATTTACAAACTTATCAATTTATAAAAGATTATCAACAATATTTATACACTCAGGTATTCACAGATTCTTCTTGCCGATTCAATTACCTAATTCTTCGAAATATCACAGCTGTAATCAACGTATCATAGTTTTGCATCATCATTGGCAGTATGAGTTTCTGATTTATCAATCCATTTATCTCGTATTTCTACTTTTATGTTTAATTATTTAACCTTTCGGATCAAAGGTAGAATAGGATGGCTCTACATTTTTTATCAACATGCGCAAACCATCTGATGTTTCCAACACGCCAATAACTAAGCAAAATTTTCTAAAAATAGATTAAAATAACGTAACAAATAAACATTTTGAGAATATGATTATATTTTACGCTTATATTCTCCATAAGAAAAGTCGCGCTTGCGCGATCTCACTAGTTATTCTGTAATCTAGCCAATGATACGACCCCTAGTCGGATTCAGTTATCGTTATACCACAGATTTATTTATTTGTTAGAATTATTCAAAATATAAATCAATAAATATTTTTTGCAATACATCTATAATACCAACCTTGAATTGCTGTAAAACGCATGTCATGCGCGTAGATATAAATAATATATCCATGCGCTAAAGATACCGTATTTCATCGAATAAACGCGGTCCTTGAATAACCGCCGCAAAACCCAAAAAATTATAAAAAAAAATGGTTGAATAGTACTTTTCTGGCGCCCCAGTCATGAAGGAAACTAGGGGATGGTTAGGGTGCCTAGCATACGGTTAGGAATTAGAGTTAGGGTTTATTTGTGACCGGGGATTGGCAGGGAAGTAAAAGAGGTTCAAAAAAATAAAATAAAAATCATTTTATTCAATTTCATATTCTTCATCAGTTTCCAATTCATCATGACTATTGTTGAGGTCATAATCAATATTATTTA
>SGJC01000166.1:0-20812 GCA_009887335.1 Henneguya salminicola | reverse complement strand
GTTTAACCGGGTGTTAATAATTCTAGATATTTTAACACATTTATTATTAACTCCCAAAAATCGTGGCGGTTTAAACGGGTGGCGTTTTAAACGGGGATGGCTGTATCTACATTCCATCGTTCACTGTTTCGCTTCTTTAAATTTTCATATAATTTGGAACTAATACTAGTATTTGAATCAAGAAATTTCTGAAGCAAGATATCCATGGCTGTTTTATTTATTAACAATGTAAAATTCTCCCGACTTAAGGCTTTGACAGTATATTTAATGGGTTCCAGTGCATTTTAAAGTATCGAAAACCTGTTGAAGTCAAGTTGGTTAATAATTTCATATGCTTTGAGATAAGCAAAATTTTCTGCTCAGCTATTTTTTGGTTTCAAAGGTAAACCATCATAACAGGGATAAAATTCCAATGATGCCTCCCAACTAAGTGCAATCTAATTTCATGGCCAAATACAACTATAACTTTTGACTGAAATTTTTGATTTTGAACTGTAAAGTTTCACATTAATGTCATAATATCACGTGCAGTTTGTAGAGTATTGTTAAATTTAGCACTATAGAAATCTTCTTGTTGAATCTCCATATCAACAGTATTTTCATAGCAATCAATTTTATCAAAATTGTTGAAATCATTCAAATAGGAAAAGATTAATATTTTATGTGTTTAACATGTCACAAAATGTTACGTGAATGCAATGGTTAATGCAAAATTAGTTAATTGTTTTCAAAAGATTCATAAACTTCTTATTTCTTGACCCTACGTCTTGTCTGGATTAAACTATAACATTTTTTTTAAATCCCGCTGATCCGTTAAAATTATGCGTCATTTTTTTTAAACTGTCGATTCATCATCAAATAATCCAACGATACGTATTAATTTAGTTTTATATTTTTTTTCCCATTTACTTTAGTACAAACTATCGCCTACGCGCACAATTGTATATTCATCTCCTTTCATACTGAATTTATGAAGATAAACAACTTCATTTTTAATCACAGAATGTATTTTGATTTATTTTGTCTTCATAACCTCATTGAATAGGTTTCATTACATCACTTTCAAATAACATAAGTCTAACTCCATCTTTCTTTATTCAATCTCAAATGTATCTGTTTCTTGTTATCGCTTTGATAGATATACATCTGCAGTCGTATCGAGGACGATCTCATTGAGACTTCTGATGCAAAAAAGGTGACAATACTTTTTATTTCTTTTCTGTTTCAGCATTCTCAGTTTCAATGTTTGAACCCGCACTGTAATCTTTGCCATTAAAATGTCAATTTGGGTTCTTTAGAGTCGTAGTCTATCACTCCGACAGCTAAAAAAATCTTTAATAATGAGTTGGAAATTAATTAAATACATTTATTGTATCAAAAAGAAAGGGAAAAAACTTTGAAGCTATTTTTTAAAAATCAAATTCACACTCAAAGCAAAACTTCGTATTGTTATATCTAATTCTCTTTTTTTTCAAATTTCATTCCATTTTTTCCCTAATATATTTAATAAACGTATAAAAAGGATTTTTAATGCATAAAATATCGAACATTGATGTACTTTTATTATGCTGAAGTTGATTTATTTTTAAAAAGCATAAAACTTATAATCAAAAATTTTTTTGTATTCATAATTTTTAGCTTCAATTATATGTTTTATGAGCATTAAATTCAAAAAAAAATCATAGAAATCAGCTAATTTCAAAATATCAAATTCAACTTAATGATAAGCTGTGAAAAAGTATAAAACATTTTCTCTGAACAAAGTTAAGAAAATTTATTACTAAAATGTAGTAAAAAAATAATAAAGAGGCAAGAAAAAATACAGCTGGTTTCATGTTTCTGTTAAAAGCTCAAAGAACCCATTAAACAGTCCTACTTTTAACTTGGCATTAAATACGGAGGTTTTTCAAGTGGTTTCGCTCCGACTGTTATGGTATTCTTTAGTATGGGTAGGAATTTTAGATCGCATATCTTTAGTTACTAACGAGCTGGGGTAATAGAGACGCCGAAGGAAATATTGAAAGGTATTACATTGGAGATACTTTTTAAGTAGACGAAATATTTAGAATGCAATACCTTCTATGAAAGATTTCTTGCTAATAATATATACTTTGTCGTATGGCCAACAGTATGGAAAAACCAGGGATAAACATTTTTTAAGAGAAGGAAATTTCTCTTTTTTTTTGTAACTGTATAATATTTCTCTGATAAATAAATTAAAGATTAAAATTTAATCTTCTCCCCTGATTCCACTACAATCTAATCAAATTGCTCGTTGAAATAATCCTTTTTTCCGAAAATGAAGAACAGTTTTCAAGAACAGCCATAAAAATAAAAACCGAAATAACCTACCTCGAAAATAAGCTGCAATCATCTATGGGACAGATTCCTCAACCTTATTTTCTAAAATTGGTTTTCTGCCATTTCATTGCAGAATAATGCTGCCCGGCTTTTGTTAAAATACTGATAAATTCGAAAAATAATGTCATTAATAATACAAATTGTTCCTAATCATCCTATTCCCTATTTTAGCTCACTTTCTTTGAAATATTATGCCTCCGCATCTCTGTTGGATAGCAGAAGAGTCAAAATCAAGAAATTAATTTTTTAATTTTTTGCATTGAAAGCCTTTGATAAAATTCTAACCTATCAATCGAATTCTTAAGATTATGGTATTCTTATTGGCAACGCTGTCCAAGTTCTCTGATAGTAAAGACGATTAAAAAAAGGATTAGTTCATCTTAGCTCTGTAAAATTACAACATGACCCACAACCCATGCATAAATATTTCAATTTTCTCCTCGACGAAACACAGCTGCTCGCTACTCAATAAACTCAGCAATGAACAGAACATGCACCTTATCTATTTATCATTAACCATTTTTAATATTATTTTCTACAAGCCATTGCAATTCTTTCAAGGATTACCAAGTAATCGAGGAGTTATCTCTTTCTTATTTTCTCGGAGAAAGGTAATCGCTTTACTAAGCTTATGAATTTGAACACGATTAACTGTTTTACTTTTCTATTTTAATAATCCAATTTATCAAGATAATTTTACTAGTCTTCGATTAGAGGTATAGAAGCCCTACTGACCTACATTTCAGTAGCCTCAATGACTCTCGGGTTAGCTTCGCCAAATGTTGTTAAGACATCGCTGACAACACAAACGGCTGTAGTGTTGAATCCATCTACTAAAAATAAAAATTGACTTTTAATTTAAGAAACGCAAAACCCTTTGCCATTAACTTCCATTTTTAATCGAATAATTAGGGTCAATCATGAACCATATACTTAATAAAAAAAATATTTTAAAGATCTCAAAATATTAAATTATTTTATTTGATAACGTTCGCTATTAATTCAATCCATTCTTCTGTTGTTAGTTAACGAGGCTTCTAAATTTTTGGATCAGCCCGTTTAATGCTTTATTAGCTTTATTTATCACTTTTATATAGCAATATTATTTTTTACTGGCAATTGTTAGTTCATAAACTATAATAAGTATGGATACTGCAAACGTAATTTGTTGGGAAAAATTTTTTGAGAGATTCTGCACCGAAACTAATATTAAGTTAATAAGTTAATACATAAAAGAGCCTTTGATTTTTCAACTTGTTGTTTTAGGGTATATTCTGACGGATAACAGTAGGTTGTACCCTATTTTGTTAGTAATAATATTATTGAATTTTTGAAATAAAAATATTTAAAAAAAGAATTACATCGTCATGTTGTGTACAGTTGTCATTATTTTCACATTGTGGTATGCATTCTAGCTCACAATTTTTACCCGTGTATTTGCTTTTATCGCAAGAACAATGTTCGAAAGTACCATATTGGTTGCAATCTCCTTTGTATATTAATTTTGTTAATGTACCGCCATTTTTACAATATGATTGGTTTGAACATGTTGTTTTAGTGCAAAAGTGAGTTATATTCCCTAATTGACATTATAGACATAAACTTACCAAATTCAAGTTCCTCTTCATCAAAAGAACAACTACTATGCTCGCAATATTCCCCTGCAAACCCTTCTGCACAAACACAATAAAATGTATTGTCATCAGATTTCTAAATATTACTTTTTAAGAAATACAATATAACATGTTCCTCCGTTTCCGCACAGTTCATGAGTCTGGCATTTTGAATCAACTATTTTAATCATAAATATTTTTTTACAAGAGCCGCAGGTTGTGGAATTTTTGCATACAATATTTCCTGTTGCAAAATCAGTACGGTAAATTTCGTTTTCAATATCATCATACTGGCAATTATAACCTGTGTAATTCGAGCAAGATAGTCTGAATTACACTAATTTTTTCACCTGAAAATGATATCCGAGAAAAGAAATGTATCGTCGTCTGTCTTTGAATAGATTTGCTCATCTTCAGGATATATATTTAGACTTTGTTTAAACACAAAAATTGTGTCTGTAGAAGATTTATGTTTGAATTCTATTTCGACCAATAAATCTTGCTAATTTATAACATTTAGAGTTTTTCTACCTTAAATATCATTTTTTCGTTGCTTATGTGATCATTAAATAATTCATCAACCCTAAATTCTCCTTCACCAACAGCAACATCTGATCTACATATAAATTCTCCCTCGCCCATTAAAACCATCTCATATTCGCCTCAATATATAAAATTTTCATTTATACCATTGGCGATATTTTTTTTTATAGTTCCATACACTATCACTTTAAGTTCTCTAAACTTAAGTACTGAACTAAAACTTAAGTAAAATCAATTACGGCTGAGTAATAGAATATATTTCTTTATTTGAAAACAACGTTATAATTATAAATATAAACATCTAGAATTTATAAATTTTCAAATGACCTCCTTCATAAGAAAACTAATTTTCTAAAAGATTAAAATAATCCAATAAGAATTTGTTTTGATTCAATCGTATGTTTTTTAAGATAAAATATTCAACTCTAATCGTATATTTGGATTAGGGCGGTCATAGATAAAGTGGCCAAAACGGTTAATAAATTGTGTAACGGATATGCTCTTGATTCTCTTTAAAAATTTTAAAAATTGAGTCATCACTCATGTAAATGGTTGTGTTCTCAATATAACATTAGTAATAAGGACTTTCAAAATTATTTATAAAAGCCCATATTTTTGGTTTTTTATTGAAAAATATTTATAAAGCCATAACATTGTGGCATACACCATGCTCGAACCAAGTTTTTCGTAACCCTGTTTCTTTATGACAAGTAAAAAAATATACAATGCTATAATAAAGTTCCTATCAAACAAATAGAATTCCTGAATTCCAGGTAAGAAAATAAAAACAATTAAACTGTGGCTAAATTTTATAAAAATTTCGATTTTAACTTTTGGGAAGGAGTTCCTAAATTACTTCAAGCCAAAAATAAATTTTTACAACCCTTCTTTAAATCTTTTATAAATTTACAAACATACGATTTTATATTGCATTATTTTAATGAATTCTACCAGTTTGTATTGTTTTTAATAAGCAAGCCGGGGAAATTCCCTTAAACAAAAAGTCAAGTTTCATGTTCACTGATTTTAGCTTTTAAATAACACGGTCTGAATTAGCCGCGTAATATGATGGTTCTTTTGTATCACAGGCAATAGTTAAAAGAGCCAAATGTATCATAACAATTCATATGAGGAAGTGCCCATCTAATGTATAAAGAACATTATGACATAAATGCAACGGATGTAAAAGAATATTTAGACTTTCAATTTTTTTCCCTGTACAAGCCTGGATGCATAAAACTTTCTTTCTCTTTTTCCAAAGACGATTTACGGTATACTTGTACACGTCAAATGATTGGCATGTATACATTACTTCTTTTGTCAAGGTGAATGAAAGGTTTCCTTTCTACTTACCCTGCTGCAAATAACCTTTTTTTTGTGACACTATATCTACGTGGGGTGGGATTACCGAGAGAAAGAGTATCTTCATGTCTTCATATAAAGAAAGCATATGGAATAATCAAATTAAATTCTTTGATTCTCCTTCCCTTAACTGGTTTTCTATGTACTTCATTAATGTAGGATCTTATTTTGAAACCTTCAATTAATTAAACTGAAGAAAGTTGAAAGTAAATTTATGTTAGTGATTTTTTGACACAAAAAGCTGCATTACTTTTATATCTGAGCTGTTAATTAGAATTTTAGGATGTATGTATATAAGTAGTACTCGCTGATTCGATTGAAGATTTAATGAAAAACTCGTTATTGGCAGGTCTATAATATAGATTATTTTACCAAGATGTTTTTTATTAAATTTTGTTATATTCTTAAGTCTATTAGCCTTATTTTTAGTAATATTTTACTGGTGTAAACAAGATTCTAATAAATAAATTACATATTCTGTATTATATTAAATATTCGAATACTTTATGATCATATAGTAATTTTAAGCCACGTTTTTATTTTAAATCCTGAGAAGATGTTTGAGTCAAGTATTCTTTCATTTGTAGTTAAATTTATTATTTGCTTCACTAGAAAAATCTTTTTAAATCCAACTAATTTTTACCTGTTTGTTTTATTTGGACACTTTTATACCAGGATTAAATATTTTTTAACGTTAACACCGTAGAAGCAAAAAAACTAATTCAGCGTATCTAAAAAATCTAACGGAGGAAGATTACGATTCCATGAGACCAAAGAACTTACTCTCAATTGTTGAATCGGATTTTTATTTATAGAATAATATTCAACTTATAAATACAACCAGTTATACTTAAAACTCAAGGAAAAGAATAGCAGAGATTCCAACATATTAAACAAAAAAAGTGATAGCAAATTTTTATTTAAACAAAAATTTAATGTTAATTAAATCGATGCCTTCTTTAAACCATTTTACATAAAGGGCATCCTCTCAACAACACTATTTCTTCAGAATTACTATTTATCACTATAGTTATTAGTTCTTTGTCTTAATGTGGTTTTTTTCTGCTGTATTATTCAGCATAAAGGGATAGCTAAAAAAACACGAATGTTTTTTTACCTCAAACATTCTCGTTTCTATTGATTAATACTCTTTTTCAATTATATAGGGCTATGATGCTCGTAGGAAAAATCCTGTACGATCATATAAAAAACATTACTCATATTACCTTAAGAACACCTCTCAAAGTGTGATTTTGGAGAAAGTTAAATAAACTTTATTTATCTCATCCTTAAATATGTAAAAAACTGAGATATAATTCCGTTTACAATTTATCCTACTTTTTATTGATTTCCCTTGTATTATTGCAACACGCATAACCTATTGTAGTCATTTCTTTTCAAATCTATTATAATGTCTCACTCTCCCAGTTTAACACCGTCTTTTACCTTTACCAACAGGGCATAAAAAATAACTCTACGCGATATTTCCCCATTTTGTTGTTAGTAAAAATTCTAGCTTTAACGACACTCAAACCAACAATATTCGGCTTTTAATCAAAGCTCTATGTAAGTCCACAACCCTATCCTAAGTTATGGACAGTTAAATATAACAAAGGATTTATTGCAACTATGGAAAAAGCTTGTACTACGATATCGGAAAACTATCTTTGCAACAATTTTGGCCGATTCGAAATTTTTCTTTAAATAATTAATAATGACGATAAAATCAGAAGCGAATTACTTAAATTTGTTATCATTAATACTAAATCCGTAAATGAATGAAAAAATACAAAATCCCATAAATGAAAAATGATTTTATTGTACTCATGCTTTTCATGAATTCAGGCAAATTTAAGTTTTGAGACGGTCAACAAATAATAAAATGAAGCTATTTCTCCTACTAATTAATAACTCACCTTAATAAATTTTTCAAGTTTTAATAAGAGCTTCAACTAGAGCCGTTAGGATGTATTTGGGGCCACGTAAATAGTCAGGGTCTTAATTGTGGCAGATAAATTTTGAAAAAAATCGATATTATTTGAGAAAAAAATATAAAGGCTTTAGAAATATTATTGTTGATTGAGACAGTTTTTTCTTTCTAAAAGCAAGAGTTTATAAACTAACATATTTTATTTAGACTTAGATACACCCATCTTCAGTATTAATAACTTTTAGTTAATTTGATCGACAGGATGGGGTAAACCTTAAAATTTCTTTTTTGAATAAACTTTATAATTATTGAGGCGTCTAAAACTAACTACCAGATATACCTTACTACCAAGGCATACCCAGAAGTAAATGTGTTTCAACCTTTAAATCCTAAACCAAAATTCTCTTATAGGATATCTTCCCCCTATGGCACTTCCTAGCATTTCAAGACATACCGAATCTTCCTAATTAGCAGAGGAATCTTTGTTATCCAAACTCCCTCACAATGCTTTCGATGCGCCTTTTTATTTTTAACACAACAAGCGATATTTCTTAAATGAATTGCATCTTACTTACAAAAAAATGGTCATTCCATGGAAATTAGCTTGAAATATGATTTTTAGCTAAGGGTAATAATATAATTAACCCAGCTCTTTTTTGTTTGATGATGGTGTTGAGAAAGTTTCTAACAGTTTCAGTATTGGTTTATGACAAATCTACACAAAAATTTTCAACGAATTTATCCACAGACTCAGATTTAGAAAGGAAAGTAATGCGTTTGTTTGTAAATACTTAGAAGTGCGAAAATTTTTTTCTATGCCTGAAATAAAAAATAAGATCCAGGTTAAGCGAAGGCTGGAAAACTATTTAAAGCAGCAATAAGACGTTGACCAAAATATTAAGCATTTATTCACAATATACAACACTCAAGAATAGTTTGAATGGTATTTAGTGTCAAAATATCATAATTTAAATTTAAAATATGATTATAATCCACATGAAAATAACGCTTCGGCAGTACTTTTCCTTCAAATATTATTTTAAATAATATTTATGTTTTTTAAAATATTGTTCCCATTTGAAAATAATTATTTACTCCAGAAAATAGTTACAGAGGTTTAAACCTTGAGCCGATGCCTTGAGGATATGATATTACTTGAGTGAACGGGTTATTGTAAGGTTTGATGTGAGGAAATTCTTACCACTTAATTTGTAAGCAGTTATGCTTACTTTGTTAGTTGTCTAACGCCAAATGGAAACCACTAAGTCTCTTTGTAAAGTTTTTTGTAAGATTTTGCAACCCTGTCTAAAAAAATAATCCCAAGAACATTTTAAAACGGCAAATTTGACACAAAATAGAACAACAATGCCCCCTATTCTAAAGTATCTTAAAAAACGCAATCCCTTTTTAAAAGCTTTTTTTACTATCAAACCTAATTTAATAATTTTGTTGCATAAAATTGTTTCAGTTATTTTTTCTACAGCAAAATTTTTTTTTTATTTTTGAAATATTTTGAGGTGGGAAAAACTAATTCAGATTTGATAATGAACATATATTTTTCTCCTTTGCAAATTTTAGTTTTCTTTCCATATCAGAATTTATTCTTAAATATGGATAATTCCTATTTTTCTGAATCATATTTCGGCCTAATAATTAAATAAGACTGATACATTTTATTAAACCAAAGATGATTGCCAAAGCAGAAATTATTAAACAAAACGAACTGGTTGGGATAGTTTTAGCAACAACTGAATAATTCATTTAAAATATACCCAACAAGGGCTTTGCTTTTCCATTTAGAGGGAATAAATTTGCATATTCATTTGAAAGATAACAATATGGTCCCTATTTATTAAAATAATTCAAGGGGATAATGCGTAAAAAAAACATTTATATTATTCTACCTCATCGTCGTATGTACAATGACTTATTAAACAGGGTGGGTCACATGTCATCTCACATTTCTTTCCAGTGTGTGTTTTATTGTTGCAAGTGCAGTGTTTAAAACCACCATACATGTTACATTGACCTAGTTAAAAATTTACAAGCAAACCATTGTTTTGACAATAATCAGTTTCATTGCATTCCTTTTTATTGCAAAATAAGCTATGGTCCCCTTATATTAAATTTTGAATATACCATATATAAACTCGTCTTCATCAAAAGCGCATAGGTCATATTCGCAATTCCTTCCTCCAAAACCTTCAGAGCATACACAATATTTAACAGTTTCATCATATGAAGCCTTTTTTTATCGAATTAAAATTTTTTGCCTGATAGCATATTCCTTGATCGCCACAATATGAATTATTCTCGCATATATTGTCGTCTGTATAAGAATGAAAGTAATACCTTCCATGCAATCTGTAGGAGCTTTACAGACTAACTCGCCTGTATGGAAATCGGTGTGTTTTGTATTATTTTCAATGTACTCAAATTGACAGTTGAATCCTGTATAATTGTAACATGCGAGTCTAGTTATATTACAATCGTTTTTAATTACTTAAATATAACATACTCAATTTTAAAGACGTCATTTGGTTGGCCTGGGAATTTTCTTTGGTCGTCTGGATACATATTTATAATATCGCTGAAAACAACAATATCGGTGTCAGTTGACGAAGGGATATTTTTTCGAAATATAACAGTAACATTTATATTTTTCTATCAATTATTAAAAATAAGTTTACATGGAATACATCCTCCGCGCTTGCATAGTCACTTAAATATTCATCAACTCTGAATTGGTTTTCAAGAACCGGTATAGAGGTGGTTGATAAAATACTATCATTTAAAATTAATTCGATATCATATTGGGCTAAAAAATTACAATTTATATAATTTACCATCCCTTACCCTCGTTTTGGTAGATCCATAAACAATTATTTTAAACTCTCGGAATTTTAGGAATACCCTTAAATAATTAAATAAACTTTTTTTTACGACTGCTCTGATTCATCTTCTGTTCCTATGACTACACTAAAAACTGTAATAATTAGCATTAACTATAAAAATAAATTAAATTATTATTACTTTTAAAATATGATAATCCATATCTCTGACAAATTTGTGAAACTCAAAAATTTAATAGGATCATATTATAAACCACATAAGATCACATTCTATGACAGTACGATATTCCAAATAAATTCGGATCATTCATTTCAAATGGCAGGATAATAAATTTAATTTTCTAAAAACTTTTATTTTAGTAAAAAGCATCTGTATGAGCTGTTGATCAAAAATCAATATTGTACGAGAATATTTAGCTGCTTACTCTCTCATATGGGGATTAAGCTCATACAAAACATTATATCATATTAAGAGATAACATTCATTCGAACGATATCCTTAATATCCTAATTACATTCGAAAAATTTTATTATGGGGCACAAGTGAGCCTTATAATTTATCCATAGAATCTCGCAAATAATTCCACTCAAGTACAAATATCCCGATAACGGAGCCATAAGATTTTGAAAAATTAACTTACGGTGGATTATGTAAGCTATTTATAGATCCTACCTAGTTATCCTCCAAAATAATCCACTACATCTACCCTCTTAATTGCTTTTCTTGTTTTATTTTTTGGTTTATGAATGCCGAACCTCGGGTTATAATGGAAAGAGGGGTTTTGTAACTTGATCAAATAATTTGCATAAAAAATAAAAATAAATATATTCCTTGTTTAACGTATTCCATGGCATTTATAGGAGAAATTGCTATGTCATTTCTATTTGAATTATTTGCCATATTTTCAATATATTTAAAAAAAAAACCTAAACTGTCGGCTTTTACCGGCCTAAAACTTATTAATCTTTAATACTACACAATTTCCTTTATAAATATTTTTATTTTATTTATAAACTGAAGGGTGTCACCCAAAATTTCTATTTTTCAATAGGTGCTTCCGAATTTTCCACCTACAAGGTAAATATTCTCGCCAAGATTTTACCGGCTTTGTAGGTTTATCCTCAATTGAACTTAAAACTGAACTACTTCGATTTAGAGACACCGTACCTTTTGCTCCCAGTGTAAAATCTTTCGTATTTCTTTCCATACTGCTCAGTCTTAGCTTAATTGTATTATTTGGGAATCCTCACAGTACTTAGTATGGATTTTTTTACAGTCAGCGCCTCACGACTGCCAAACACCCACACTTAAGTTTATGGATTACACGCTTCTCGCTATGTTTAATGCCCACCTCTATTACTTATAAATGTCCGAATTTTCAGCAAGCGTCATGTTCTAAATTCATCATTAACTAAATAATTTTCTCGTATTATACTGCTATTATTATAATAAAATTTTAAAAATAGAATGATGTTTATTTTTCAAACAAATATAGCGTGTTAGATATATATATAAATCGGTCATCATACAATGAATTTATAACAAAATATACTTTTAGAAAAGCAATAAATTATCTTCACTTTTTCGTAAAGAGAGTAAAAAAGTTTAAAAGTGTTTGCATACAGTCCTGGCATAAATTTTGTAAAAAAAACAGTTTTATGGTGCTGTGAAGCAATATAAATCACTGAATCCATCAGCTAATGAGCAGCACGGAAAAAATTATGCTGTAGGTCGCCCCGCAAATCTTTGTCCAGAGTGCATCACTTTCTGGCAGAGAATAATAACGCGAGTAAAAGTTTAGTTTGGCAGTTCTTTTCTCAACCCTATCGCCGAATTTGTTAGCAGCCGAGCCTACATGGCAATCAAATAATAAAAAATGGGAGCTCAGGAAACTCTTTTCGAAAAAAAACTATTTAGGATGTTATTTACCCAGGCAAGAGCAAACACTATCCATCTTTCAAATTTATTATCTCATATGATAAAGATTTTTTATCCTTTTTATATTATTTCATCAAATTCTATATTTTCGGTCGTATATAACATATAAAAATTAATTTAATACGAACAAACTACAATAAAATATTATATTTTTGTTTTATTTTCTCAAAAATAAAGCCATATTGGCAGTTTTTACTTGACGGTCCTGCTCCGCTCTCTGTTTAGGTGCTACACGATTGGCTATTACCAATGTAGTTAATTTTATTTTATTGATCCGGACAAAAAAAATGCGAAAAATTGCATTTTTTTTAATTGTACGCATAAAATAGGGAGCGCTTTGATGATACCCACATGACAGATTATAAATCAATAAAAAAATCATGTTAAAAATATTTACATAAGTCAGCTCTGATACCCTTAAGACAGCCTATAAAGATATTATATATAGTCTCAGAGATAGAATTAGATTTGCCAAGTGAATACTGGCTGACGGCGGAGACGAAACTATTACAAATAAAAGTAATTCTCGAGCTTGAAAGAATCATAAATTTGAAAAGCAATGAAATATGTTGATTGTTAGACAAGAAGCGTCTAAAACAGTATAATTTTGCTTAGCTTATTATTATAAATTTATTATTCTCGTTAAAAAATTACAAGTTTTTATTGCATAAAAAGGGAAAAGCATAAATAAGTAAAACTTTTCTTTGATCGTATGGTAACTTACTCTAAGGTTGAATCTATCTTCCTGACTTGAAAATATTAAAGCCATATGATTTCATAAAGCACGAAATTTTTTATCTCTTTGTGTGTCAACTTATTCTATGAAATAAAAATAATAAATAAATTTGAGTATTTTCTTTCAATAAATATTTTATAGTATTGTTTTTAAATAGAAGCTGGTGGTTTTCAAAGTTGATCAATATGTATGAGTGGCTTAATCCCCCCTCCTCACTAATTAATTAAAATGTTCAACTCATTCTCAAAAACAAATAATTTTTAATGTTCTATTACTTAACAATTTTTTCAAGCAAAAAGATACATCACGCCTTTAATTATAATGGATTGACCAAATGTAAAAATTTATTAAAGTCAGAAATTTTAAAAACTAGGAAAAACAAGATACTGTAACAGTGATGTCAATTATTTTGTAAAAAATTCATCCTATAATTAAAAGGTTGCAAAGATCTTAGCCACATGGGTCGTCGAAATATAATTTGTTGATGCTGATGGAAGGAAAATTGTCAAAATTTCCTAAACTAACCACCAATTATTAGAGTTTCAGACACTATTAATAAGATAATACCAACGGGAGATATATAAAAATTTCTATTATTAGCATTTAATCAATGTATAGATACATGTCATTTTGTTATAATTTTTGATCTTAGAAAAATTCTGTTAATTAACACTGCGATTTTCACTAATTTTTATCAAATTTTAAAGGTTAACTGTTTTAATAATGTTTATGGGATAGTGAATGATGTATCCTTTTAGGAAATCTATTGCTTATTTGAATATTATTATATGTCAAACTTATTTCAATTTTTAACTAATTATTCGATCTAGCTTGGCGGTCGGGTGAAAACATTTTGACACACTGTGTAATGTACATAAAACAAGGAGTATCTCAATTTAACTTTTTGGTTATAAATAATAACGTTCGATTAAAATCTAAGTTTAAATAAAAAAAATATTTTACTTATTAAAACAGAAATATTCATTTTTAACTTGACAACATTTAAAAAATATTTATATTATGTATACTGAAAGATCGGTGCCGTTTTCTATTATTAAAAACGTTAATATATTTAAAACTCGCAATACACGGCTCACATAATATTAAAAAAATTTATATCATGAATCCAAGATAAGTGTACTAGCGATATCTTAATCCTTAATAAATATATCGATTATGTAGAAATCTGTTTTGTTGCAAATAAATTGATTTGTTATAAGAATTTAGGATAAATTGGGATTAAAATAATTCTGAGTTATTTATGAAATAATTTATAATTTTTGACGTTTGAAATATAAAATAAACTAAATTATAACAAATATTTATTATTCTTCTCAATGTCTAAATAATATATTTTGATGCCATTCTCAATTCTTTTTTTAATCAATTGTTTACTTTTTATTTTTCCAACAATTTTAAATGCAGTTCTTTTAGTGCTGTTCTCAAAGCGAGCATCAAATGGGAGTTCATAGGAATTCTGAATATCTGAAAGAAGCTGAGCGTGTAAATGGCAGAACATTTATAGCGATATATCAAATGAAAAATTTTTGAATGCAGGGAGAAAAATAACATTTATTGGTCTTGATATAATAAAATAAGATGTACAAGACCATAATCATGACGGAAATATTAATGCCGCTTTCGATCAAAAACAGTTAACACAAAGAAATAAAAGAGGGAAAATATCAATTCAACACTAATCTCAGCACAGATGTTAAGTATGCCCATCCAAGCAATAAAGTTTTAATCGGCATTCCAAAGCATTAAAGTTTGAAAGGCACTTTGCAAAGAGTAAAGTGAAAATACTCAAATCGGACTAATCGTAATACGACAATTTATCCCATACCATTTAACATGAAATATACAGTTCTTGCTGGCAATCAAAATGTAATTTAATTTGATTATGGGCCTGGCAATAACAGGTTTATTATGCTAAGACATATAGAGCTGGTTGATGTCTCATCTCGATGTTAACATTGGCTTGCAAAAGAGCATTCAAATACATCTCTTAAATGTTCCTTCAGCTATATTCTATTTACTTTGAAATTTTCAAATCAGTTTGCCTTTCAGTAATTTATCGCCTTTTCATAAATAAAACTGAAAGAACATGCAAACGTATTCTAAAACTAGTCTAACTTCGTATTCCTCAATCAAATCCCTCTAGAATACTCCCCGGTCTTAAACGAGCCAGGCTAACTTTTTTTAACGCATATCCCAGAAACATTATTAACGGATGTTATTTCTACTTTTGCAAAAGCATCAAGTTAAAAATTAATATATTGGATTGAAGCAGCCATATCATCATAATTAGGAATTGCAAAATTACGTCTGAAGCCTTTGTGCTATCTCTTTCGTTTCTCCTGAAGATGCCATAGAATCATTGTGTACATTGGTAGAAATTATACCCGAAATAGATTTATAGGAGGAATAGACTACATTCGTAAAGCACACATACGTCCTCGATTGAAGGCAAAGAGGCAGGTTCAATACACACCATTATCCTCTTTTTCCAATTGAAAGTAGAAAAGTTTCTCATCTGGTACTGATGGAATAGCGAAAAAAATATTGTGTGCAAGGAGGGCTGGACTACTATCTTTTTTTCAGTGCCCTTATGCAACATTGTTTGAAAGCTTAAAATGCGACAAAGCAAATAAAAAAAACAAATTTTCTTCATTAATGACCTGATCTTCAACATCTACCTGTTTTAAAGTATTGAGAATTGGACCTAGGGTTTAAATAGCAGTTTCGAATTACAGACTTTCTGAAATTCTCTTCAATATAACCACAATTGCACATTTATTTTATTTGTAAAAATATTTTTCTTGGATGTGTGTTTCGATTATTTTTGCTTGTTTAGTAAATAATATCCAACATAAAAAAATAATAATGTTTTTGAAAAGTTTTATAATTAAAAATTGATTTTTTTTTACATTAAAAGTAATAATTTATCAGAAATTAAAAAAATTTAATTGGTAAAAAAATAATCTTTTAGATCATTTATGGACTAAATTATGGGATCAATATTAATCTGTTCAGATGTCATATGTTCAATTGTCGTGATACCTATAACATTAGCTTTTTCGGATAAAATTATTTGTTGAGGATGAATGAAGCCTTATTATAGAATTTGCCAGTCTCCCTTATTGAATAAAATTTAAAAAAAAACACATCTCACATCACCTCCTAAAATGAGACCTATGAATGTTTGGAAATTTACGCCTGCAAACAACAATTCACACGTTATCGTCTTTTCCATAAAATTTTTACGTGGAAGCCAAACTTTGATCTTCCCTACTTTTCAAGCTTATGGGCATCTTCTGCAGTGCTTAATGGGTTGATCATCTACATTTCCTCAATTAATCTTAAGGTATATAGATTGAATACCACCGTGTATTTGAAATATTTGTAATTAATGTGGATAGAACTCCAGCCCGGATTTATCTTTCAATAATTAATTTTAAGAATTAAATTACTTATGCTATAAACTACAACTCAGTAAGAATAATTTTTATGTCAGATATGAACATATGTCGTGTTTTCAAGACGTTTGATGGTGCTCTGGTAGTTTAGATCAGTCTAGATTGGGATTAACTTCTACATTCAAAAGCTTTTTATGGGATTTGTGACCTTATAATTCACAATTAAGAGTAATAAGCACTTACAAGAGTCAGTATGAGAAAGTTCCCTATCCCCCGCCTTCCCTTTCTAAAATTGAACTTGATGAATCGAAAAGGAAACTTGATTTTTTTTTATCAAACCTTCTCTATATTCTAGCCAGGCTATTAATCGGGCTTTTTTTCCTTATTTTTTTTAATTTTTCAACATAAAATGTCGGGAATAATTTTTATTCTCGGGCATTGATAATTTAGGATATAGACAAAAGATGAACGTAAGTTACCCCCAATAAAACACTAGTTTTCTTATAACGGATGAAAAAAAATGGGCTTAAAATAAAACATGACTATTCACACTTTTTGAAAATAATTGAAAATTAAGTGTCAACAACTTTTTGCTTTTCTAATAATTGTTCTAACACTAAATGTTGAAAATATCTTAACTCGTACTGGTTAATAGCATGAATTGAAAAAATGATACGATCAATTCATTTGAAACCTACCGATCTTAAAGCTTGAAACGCAAAATATTAATTAATTACTGAAAAAATAAATAATAACAACTATCAGTATAAATGAAATCTAGAAAAGGTGGTATCTAACTCGATTTATCGTGAGTTGTGTTGAACAGGCTGATGCCTAGCAAACGTTTGGGATGGAATTAAAATTTTGGTCATTCAACTATAAAATGATCTTGAAGATTAAAAATATGATAATTATTGCATAAATTATTCAGAAAGTTTTTATTAAGAAAATATGGCATTATGAACAAGTCATAAACAATGATTAATGGATATAAAGAGAAAACTCGTTTTTTAGTCTGTTGGTTTAGGCCCTGAAAGTTCTGTAGAGAAACTCTGATATGGTACATTCCTAAAATACCTCAAAACTTACATTCTATAATTTAATAATACTGTTTTATAAATAGTACATTCAGTCACTGACCTATAGCTACTGTCCTTCCCTCGCTATTATCGTATGTAGAAAGGTGTAAAAACAGAGACTTTTTTTAAAGTGAGATAGGATAATAAAGGGGTGAGAGGGAAATTAGTATTAAGATATTTTTATTGTTAAAGTCGTTTAAAAGCAAAACATAAGACAATTTATATGAGCATAGAAAAATACAATCCTACCGGTCGATTCTTTGGTTTTGTCATAAATAATCAATTTCTTGTTTGAAATTGCCTTATTCCTAGAAATTATGAATAACCAAATTATTAATTTATGAGAGGCCACACACCCAAATTGGGAAAGACTTTTTTATTTTACCATCCATAATTTTGAATTAAATTAAATTATCTATCATGAAAAAGTAAAAATATAATAACCACATCAAAAGTGGCTGACTGAACTCTCGTACTAAAAAAATAAATTTTATTTATATTTGTGGCTTCGTGTGTTAAAATATACATTGTGGAAATAAATTATCATGTATTTTTCAATCAATATTGATCCATATTCTAACATCCTTATATATTTTACTTCAATTTACTGGAATTAAAGTTGAAAAGCACAATTAAATTCTTAACAATATTATATTTTTTCAACAAGTTTTAGATTTTTAGTTTATATTTTTGTTTTTTTAAGATAATATGTGTCTAGGTGATACATACAGGGGAAACAACATCCATATATTTACACTCGCGGAGCTTTTATAATAGCTTCACAACGCAATACAAAATGAACAATATTTATTTTGTTTAAGTCAAATTTTTTCCTAAAATAACTGTCGTCTATTAGTCGTATACCCTTTTTATTCATATTATTTTTGATAAAGATGGAAAAAAACATTGCAACATATGTGCAAATATTTTTAACTTAAGTATAAAGGTAGAGTAAAAAAAAAGGAATTTTAATCGAAAGAAATTACTCAACAAAGCAATAAGGAAAATATGATGCAATTTGTGTTTAATAAAATAATTGTATGAGGCAATTTTAATAGTTTTTAGGAAGATTGTACATAGTAATTTATTGATTATGATTTAATTTTGAACATGTTTAATATCTTTTTTTTACGATCTATAAATATTTTTTCGCTCTCGACGGGATGAGTTAACCTTAATGGTTTCCTTCAATGTAGCTTCTATAATCACCAGATGACGTTACTCAACTGCCAGGTAGGCACTGCTGTTTGACTTTCAACTTTTTAGTTTGAATTATCTCCTTCTCAATCCTATCCCATTCCTTCCCTCAAGAAATATCATACCCTAAACCTATTTTTTACTTGGTAAGTTTCAAACTATTATGGTTAGTACTATTTCTTAATAAATAGATTTCTATAATCCAAAAGGACTCATAGTCCTTCAAAAAAATTCTTTTACATTCTGGTATCACAGACTGTTAGAAATCCCTATGTTGCTAAATTCCCCCTCATCTCGTAGCAATAAAAGTATATTTAATTCCTTAATTAAGTAATCCCCTAACTAAATATTAATGCTTATCAAAGACAATTAAGAAGTGAAGTAGTTTAATACTATTTTGGTACTATAATATCTCAGCAAACGCTGAATGCATAATAGCTCTTTAATATTGATGTAAAATTTTCGGAAATTGTTAAAAAATTATTTCTACATGACTATTATTTCTTACAGAAACAGGAAAGTTTGTGCGTCAATTAATTTTCATAAATAAATATACATTAACTTGTATCAAAAATAAAATGTATTTATAATAGATGCATGGAAATTTAAATGTCTATATTTCCTTTTACATTAACGTTTATAGACATTATATTATATTCTTGAATAAAAACCAATCGACTCTATAATTTAAGCGCATAGCCGCGTTCTGTTGCAAACTCGATTTACATGTCGAAATTAAGTATTTTTAATAATCAAAAATATTGCATATGCCGTGTCACTTTTTGAAACTAGAATAAAGATCTAAAATACGGCACAAAAATACTGTTTATATCCCAGAAATCTAAAAAAGAGCTTCAAAGGTGGTTGAAACTGTAACGGCTATGAAGGGGTGTGCATTAAATGTATTGTTTCAAAATTTTAAAAATCTCTGTCTTAGTTATAAAACTTGTTTGAAGTTTTCTATTATGTTTTTAAAGATGAATGTATTCGTATATAATTAAGTTAATAAATTTTATATTGTTGGTTATTTTACAAATGGGACATTTTTTATATGAACTAATCTTCAATGGATCATGTATCCCTTGAGTGAAACGGTTGGGGGCCTTTAATGGATTAGACTCAAATTACCGATTATAATATTGTTATATGTGGCTTCCTGGTAGTTTACTAAAGTCAACACGAAGGCCCTAACCGTCTCTTAAAAGAGATCAGTAGGGTTTAAAGCTTCTAATCGACGATAAAATTATCAAACCTAATAGTATTGTTTCCTTAGGAATAGGTAATACTCGAGCAATTAGCACATTTATCTTTTTTTTTTATTTATCCTGTTTCTATTAAATATTTCAATAAATTTCCATAAGAGGTATTTTTAGTATGATTTATTTTTGTTCACAGAGTTTAGGCTTCAGAGCCTCATCATCTTGCTATCTTTTAGTTTCTAAAAGGTTTCATTAAAATTTTTATCCCTTCCAATTTTTTTTGTCATCGACTCGATAAATAAAATATTTCTAATCTTTTCAAGAGAAGTTTCAACATCTTAATGTTTGCGTTATTTAAAAATGAAACTGATCCAATAGAGTGTTATTATCGATTTCTAAATATTACTAGGTAAGTTGGTTTTGATCAACCCTGCCAAAGGGGATGGGATGCAGAAAATATTGTTAGTTTAAGAAGCAGCTAAAATTGCTTAAAAGTTCTAATTTTCTGCTCGGAGAGTTTCCTGCAATTTAAATTGAGATATCCGGCCGTCTGCTAACTATCAAGCATATAATAACGTTGTA